>MJUU01028357.1:18060-69086 GCA_002080025.1 Modiolus philippinarum
TGACCATGCAAAGCTTCTGACAAAATTTCAGCTTTGTATCATTTACCATCACAGAGAAAACTTTGACGAAAATTCACTGTATAATGCTAAAAGTGTTAAAATTGACCAAGTCCGTAAACAGGAAGTAGTAACCGGAAAGGTCAGAAAACGCATCCCACGATATGGCATGACCATGCAAAGCTTCTGACAAAATTTCAGCTTTGTATCGTTTACCATCACAGAGAAAACTTAGTCGAAAATTCACTCTAAAATGCTACAATTGTCGAAATTGACCAAGTCGGTAAACAGGAAGTAGTAACCTGACAGGTCAGAAAACGCATCCCACAATATGACATGACCATGCAAAGCTTCTGACAAAATTTCAGCTTTGTATCATTTACCATCACAGAGAAAACTTTGACGAAAATTCACTCTATAATGCTACAAGTGTCAAAATTGACCAAGTCGGTAAACAGGAAGTAGTAACCCGACAGGTCAGAAAACGCATCCCACGATATGGCATGACCATGCAAAGCTTCTGACAAAATTTTAGCTTTGTATCATTTACCATCACAGAGAAAACTTTGACGAAAATTCACTGTATAATGCTTCAAGTGTTAAAATTGACCAAGTCCGTAAACAGGAAGTAGTAACCCGACAGGTCAGAAAACACATCCCACGATATGGCATGACCATGCAAAGCTTCTGACAAAATTTCAGCTTTGTATCATTTACCATCACAGAGAAAACTATGACGAAAATTCACTGTATAATGCTACAAGTGTTAAAATTGACCAAGTCCGTAAACAGGAAGTAGTAACCGGACAGGTCAAAAAACGCATCCTACGATATGGCATGACCATGCAAAACTTCTGACAAAATTTCAGCTTTGTATCATTTACCATCACAGAGAAAACTTTGACGAAAATTCACTCTATAATGCTACAATTGTCGAAATTGACCAAGTCGGTAAACAGGAAGTAGTAACCCGACAAGTGAGAAAACACATCCCACGATATGGCATCACCATGCAAAGCTTCTGACAAAATTTCAGCTTTGTATTATTTACCATCACAGAGAAAACTTTGACGAAAATTCACTGTATAATGCTACAAGTGTTAAAATTGACCAAGTCCGTAAACAGGAAGTAGTAACCGGACAGGTCAGCAAATGCATCCCACGATATGGCATGAACTGCAAAGCTTCTGACAAAATTTCAGCTTTGTATCATTTACCATCACAGAGAAAACTGACGAAAATTCACTCTGTAATGCTACAATTGTCGAAATTGACCAAAGTCGGTAAACAGGATGTAGTAACCCGACAGGTCAGAAAACGCATCCCACGATACGGCATGACCATGCAAAGCTTCTGACAAAATTTCAGCTTTGTATCGTTTACCATCACAGAGAAAACGTTGACGAAAATTCACTCTATAATGCTACAAGTGTCAAAATTGACCAAGTCGGTAAACAGGAAGTAGTAACCCGACAAGTCAGAAAACACATCCCAAGATATGGCATGACGATGCAAAGCTTCTGACAAAATTTCAGCTTTGTATCATTTACCATCACAGAGAAAACTTTGACGAAAATTCACTGTATAATGCTACAAGTGTTAAAATTGACGAAGTCCGTAAACAGGAAGTAGTAACCGGACAGGTCAGAAAACGCATCCCACAATATGGCATGACCATGAAAAGCTTCTGACAAAATTTCAGCTTTGTATCATTTACCATCACAGAGAAAACTTTGACGAAAATTCACTGTATAATGCTACAAGTGTTAAAATTGACCAAGTCGGTAAACAGGAAGTAGTAACCCGACAGGTCAGAAAACACATCCCACAATATGGCATGACCATGCAAAGCTTCTGACAAAATTTCAGCTTTGTATCATTTACCATTACTGAGATAAATACAACGAAAATGTGTTACGGACGGAACCACACACACACGAACGCATGCACACACGCACACACACACGCACACACGCACACACAGACTGAAAACAGTATACCCCCTATCCCCCATGGGGAGCGGGGGTATAATAATTCTCGAATCTTCGATTGAACATATTTTCTGATACCTTCTTGTTATCAGGTTGCAATCGTGTCTTGGTTTCTGCAGATTATTAAATGTAACAGACATTTCTTCTCTAACTCTTTGACGTTCTGCATCCATCTTGTTGACAATTTCTCTTAGATTCTGGTTTTCTTTTTCAAGGTCGCGACCGCCAACATTACGATTTAATATTGACGAAATCCTTAAACAAAAATTCGGAAATTTGTTTACTTGAATAAATAAGTACATGCAGAACACAAACTAAATGATTTCCTATTGTATAGGCTAAAAGAAATGTGCTGAGTATACTTGAATACTATTGACTACAAAAATCTACCTTGTAGGTAAAGCTAAAGTATCAGGTTATTTTTTTTTAATTCAATTGAAAAGGTAAACCGTGCAGGTTATATAAACTTGTTCGTAAATATGAAATATTCGTGTTTTCAGAGCAATAATTTGAAGTTTGGAAGCATTATGTACAAAAGTGTGTGGATGAAAATATAATATTTTGCTTTAAACATTTTTTTCTAACTGTTGACTACGAACGAATGTGTCCGACCACTCCTTCAACCAGTTTTTTCCCTATAAGGCCCAACTTTGCGAAGCCCCTAGAAAGGTCCAGCCGTGACGTGCAAAAATTTCCTATAATGCAATTATTACATTTAAATGAAAAAATCTTGCAGCTGAATTAAAAATTATACCAATTGAATAAAAAAATATTGCATTTAAATGAAAAAAATATAACATTTGAATAAAAAAATATTGCATTTAAATGAAAAATATAACAGTTGAATTAAAAATATTTCATTTGAATAACAATTATATCATTTGAATATAAAATATTGCATTTGAATGGAAAAATATACCAATTAAATAAAAAACATTGCATTTAGATGAAAAAATATTTCATTAGAATAAAAAAATATTGCATTTAAATGAAGAAATATAACAGTCGAATTAAAAATACTGCATTTGAATTACATTTTTTTTTTCATTTGAATAAAAATATTGCATTTGAATGAAAAATAACCAATTGATCGATAAAACAGGTAATTTTTCAAATACAATCAAATCGGTATCTATATAATAAAAGTAAACAAATATTTGACACAAGATCAATACAAAAAACAACTTATCTGCATGTAGAACAAAAAATACATTTATAAACTATTTTATGCATATAGCCTAAATAAACTAATGAATTTAAATAACATGAAAAGGAGAAGATTATATTTTGATGGCGGGATGTCAGTATTTTTTTCACATATAAACTTGTGGTAGTGGTAAAGATTGTTAATAGTTTTGTATTATAGTTATGTTTTCTGTATGTTCAACTGCTTATTCCTTTCGCGGGAGTTAGTACAAATATTACGGACTTTCTCATTAGAATTTGAAAAAAAATCCGTCTCATACAATCATTTAAAAAGTTCTTAAGTAGATTTAAAGACCTGTTATGAGCATTTCTTTTGTTATTCAAGACACTTTAATTCTTGTAAATGCCTTGGGATATTCCAACATTCTTTTGTCTTTCTATTCTATCGATTTTGGTGCACTTTAACTGATAATTTTCTTCAAATTATTTACTTACCCCGAATTATTTACCTCATTAATTTCATGCATATTCATTCACATATATGCTATCTTTGACTTTCTGTTATATTTCACTTAAATATTAAATGAAGTTTACGACAAGTTTATGTAGGAAAAATTTCCCGGTCCAAGGATCGAACCTACGCTACATTTCTGTAATATCGAGGTGGTCAAACGACATTGATATAACCACGAGGCTAGAATTAGCACTTAATGAATAGACGAAAGGAAAAAAATATTTAAAGGCATAACAGATCGAGGCATAACAGATCGATAACTCAGGTATTTTTTTTTCAAATTCAATCTAATCGGTATCTATATAATAAAAGTAAACACAAATTTTACACAAGATCAATATAAAAGACAACTTTAACATTTTTAGCATTTAGAACAAAAAATACATTTATAAACTATTTTATGCATATAGCTTAAATAAACTAATGAATATACATAACATGATAAGTATATTTTGATGTCTGAATGTCAGTATTTATTTTTTTCACATATAAAATTCTGTATGTTAAATAAATTACATGTTAAAGTTAGTTAAAGTATATTTCAGAGTAATTAATTGAATTAAAATACTTCGTTAGATAAGGGGTGGT
Organism: Modiolus philippinarum; assembly: GCA_002080025.1. Taxonomy (NCBI): domain Eukaryota; kingdom Metazoa; phylum Mollusca; class Bivalvia; order Mytilida; family Modiolidae; genus Modiolus; species Modiolus philippinarum. Next base: position 22,297 of record MJUU01028357.1, read on the forward strand.
TAAACTTTAATTCAATCAATTATTCTGAAAGATACTTTAACCATAACTTAATAAATCTTGGTATAGATTTTGTAGACATGATTTACCCACAAGAGCTGAAATAAAAGAAAAGCTAACAATGATTCCAAATAATGCCATTTTCTAGCCCCACTATCACAATTGACGCTGGCAAAATAATAACTAAAATATATGATAAAAGGGATGATTTTGATTTCACTATAACTAACTTCCCTTTTCTTGACGGTGACGTTCCTCAAGCTCCATCATGCGAGGTGTACATTTCCCAACTAGTACGATTCGCACCTGTTTGTTTTACTTTTGACGATTTTAATGAATGTAGCCTTACTATCACAGCAAAACTTTTACAACAGGGTTAAAGATTTCATAAATTATTGAATACCTTTAAGAAGTTTTATAACAGATATGAATATTTAATATCTAAATATGGCGTTACTCGCAAACAGCTTATTACTTAGGGCATTTCTAATCCCCGTTTTTATGGTAATGTTGCTTACAAATGCCAGAAACTAATTAAAAATCCAGAAAATCTTGGACGTAACTTACATTCTTTGCTAATAGGGGATATTGACAAGATACTCTGCTTGCATCCGTAAATTAGCTTTGAGATCTAGTGACCTGAAAATTTTACATACATACTGGCCTCTCACTGATACTGCCGATGTCTACTGAAATACATGTTGATTCTTTTCTAAATCCTGCGGGAAGTTTTGAGTTTGATTTATCTCCGTAGTTCGACAGTGTTCTACCAGTAGACTAGGCTCCTTTAGCTAGCCGACAGACTAGCGGCGAGCACCCCTTGACCCATCTGTCAAAATAACGTATTGTCATATTCTCTCCTTTCAAGATTGTGGTCATGGAGTTAGTAGTCTACCTGTACCTGTATTGGTTTTTATTCGTATGTTTCCTATGCCATAGGACAGATAAAGGAGAGGTTTGGGTACCCATAAACCGGTTAAGTCCTCCCTCTGGCTTTTGCTTGTGCCGGTACAAAGTCCGGTTGTCCCGAGTTCCTATAGTTGTTTACGTTTGTCTTTTGTCTTATTTGTGTTTTTCCTGTGTATTATTTCCCTAGCAGATTGTGGCATGTAATTATAGTTTTCAGCCATTGTAGGTATTTCCTGTTCCTTTTATTTCATTAATTTAAGAAATTTCGACGGACAAACGAGGGACAGATTGACGGACTGACGGATGTGAAATGAAGATAAAAGCACACCAGCTATAGGCAGATGAGATTTATTTTGATGTTTGAGTCGCAAAATCATCAATTTTTAACAGTGTTACAAAAGATATCCCAGAATGACTCCTATTTGTGTTAAACATACTTAAAGCTTTTGAAACACTTTTCCTCAGCAAAGTTTCTTTTCTTTTAATATAACCAAACATACATAAACCAACATTTGAAAAACATTTGAAAAACATCAAAAACTCAATATTCGCTTTACATATCAACTAATATAAAAAATGATATATGAAGAATAAAAAATATAATATTTATGTGACAGATAAACAATATTTCATGCAAAAATTGAAGTTGTGTATACAAAAGGATGAATCTCTTGAAACCAAACAAAACAAAATGTAAATAGTATTGATTTGTTCGATGAGATGTTTCTAACAGCTCTCCATACATATCGATAGATTAGAGTACAAACTTGTGGTGCAACAAATTGGTCCACCATCGACATACAGTAGTAAAAAAATTCATTGATGATGTGAATTATATAAAAATTTGAAAAATAAGATCATTAAAAACTCTGTACAGAATGAACGAGACAGGCTGCATGAAACTTAAAAAATTATCTGCGTCCTACCTTGAACTGATTGGGTTCCATTGGTTCAACAGAGTTTGCACTTCTCCTAGCATTGAGTTAAGTTCTAAATTTTCAGATCGGAGAAGCTGAATTTTGGTTGTCAGCTCCGTCTCCTCAACTTCATTGCCAAATCTATATAGCAATATAAAAGTAATTTTAAAGGTTCAATCTGTTTAAAAGACACTGCTATTATATGTTTTTAATTAATTTCTTTACCAGATAAAGGTAAACCTTAGAAACAAATGATAGGAGCTAGTGACGATATTGAATATCAAGGATATATAAATAGTTATTTTTTATGCACGTGGATCTTTATAAAATACTTCATATGTATTGATTTCTATTGATTTGTATTATACACTTAAGATACATAATTTTTTTAGACTGGGAAAAAAATAAAACATCTTTTTTTTTTCAATTAGTAATATAATAAAAATTATTCAATGATTTTGCTTCAGATTTTTTTCTTTATTTTTTTCTCAATTTTTTTTTCAATGTAAGCGGAGAAGTAATGAAAGATTATAATGGTATTTTCTTCAGTAAATAGCATTCCAACAAGGATATCATGCTTCTGTCAACGGAATGTCATAAAAGGAGTTCAGTTTTCAAGCAATTTCTAAAATCTATTTAATATCTGTTTTATCAGAAGCAGTATTTTTTAAACAAAATATTATTTCATGTTTTACTCTGTCGCTACAAAGACACCATGTAATAAATTCGATATTTTCCATGTAGGCTAATTTCTGATTTCGAATAAAGTTTAATTGGAATATTTGAGTTAACCAAGATTTTTTTCTGTTTCCTTCTTGAATTAAATTGAGTCCAAGTTGAAACTAGTTCATAATAGCATATTAAAATGCAGTGTTGTTGTCTCTTTTTTTTGATAGTTTCAGAAGCAAAAATTATACCTGATTTGTCTTTTTGTCTCATAGACTTCGGCTCTTGAAAACTCTATCTGTTATTTTGTTATTACCCCGATTCATAGTTGATGTTAATGATGTGTTCATTTTGATATTCTTAATGGTTTATGATAATTATATATTTGAAATAAAGTATACTGAACATCAAAAGAAACGCACCACCAACGTGTATTTTTTTTGTATCTTAATATTCAAAAGCAAATATCTCTTCAAATACTTGTTAGAATATCTTGAAATATGGTTTCTGTTATCATTCCAACAAAATTCTGAAAAATGAAAGAGTTTTGTTTTCTCATTTTAAATTTCTCAGAAACTCACTTTTTCACCAATAAAATGAAAAAAATGACGCAAAATGCTGAAAATTCATTCCTTGGTGCCTCTTACTGTAAGACATGGACGGAAATAGCTGCTTTTGGTATCTCTGGACATTAAACTTTGCAACAGGACCATTTTATGGAAATCAATTCTTTTACTTTTCACAAAATTGTTGCTGCTGCTTCATAATGAAATTTGTTTTGACAAAAAAAAATGAATTGTTTGCTTTGGACCTTTAAAATTTAATAAAATTACATGACGAAATTTAAAAAAAGTCTTAATATTACAGATGTTGAGCAGCATTCACATGTGGGTCGTTTCTTCTGATGTTCAGTATAAGTTCAATCAAATAACTAACTCAGATTTCAAGTCTTCTATAATAGAATTTAACTCATTCAGTTCTTTCTGTAGTTCGCTGTTTTCTTTCTCAATAGCACTTCGTTTCGAGGTTTGACGTTTCAGTTTTGCTCTAGTTGTCTCAATATCGTTGTTTAGATTGTCTACTTTTTCCTCAGCATCTTTCAACCTGGTCATTGATATCAATATGCACAATGATCAAACAAAGGAAATATTAACAAAACCTAAATTTTTAAACAGTTTTCCCTTTTAACGGAGATAAAGTCCCGAAAGAATAGAAACGTCCATGAATTCGAAATTTTATTTTTTAAAGCAAAAAAAAACACATATAATTTTTCACGAAAAAAGGGAAAAATGTGAAATTTGAACCTTTTTTACTCTGTGTGGTCAGACGCTGTAAAAACCTACCATTTTTGTTCTTTAAATAGTGACTCTAAAACTAAGAAAGAAAAAACACTTCTTTGGCTTTTGTTTTCTACACATTCGATACAAATCATTGTTGTTGATTTAAAATTAGAACATTTTTGAAAACAACTTACATACTTTTCTACGATATCTAAGATTTTTAGAAGTAAATATTAGTGGATAGGGCTTTAGCATCTAGGGAGCTCAGCAGCATTCTACCAGTGGTGCAAAGTAACATGGGAATCGTTTAAATCGATTACAAATACAAGCATTCAGTTGTACTGAACATGAAATAAGGTTCTTTGAATTAAGTAAGACTGCATCTGATTGATTTATTAAAAAGTCTCTCTTTATAACTAATGGATAAATTTATCGAAGAAATTAAAGGTCGTTATAACAATTTGACGATACGCTAACTGAGTTATTGATCTTTCAACCTTTATGAAGTGCTCTGTCGCTAATACAAAAGGAAAGAAAATTCAAACATTCCTGTTTGTGAAATCACACTCATTTGTTTCAACTTATCCAAACTCTTCATTTATCTTAAAATAAAAGATGTCTATCATAGGCCAAACAATATATTTCGTTAAATCATTTAAAGCTATATATGATTTACCATATCGTAGTTTGATCTATTGCAGAATGGGAATGACAACATTTCCTATGAATACCAAAACAAGTAATTTGCATTACGCTGTAAAAGCAAACCATCCAACTTACAGAAATTACAAAAACCATTAAGTAACATACCGTAACATAACAAAGACCGAACAAAAATTAGAAGACTCCAGACAAGAAAAATAACAAAAATAAGACATGCCATACACCATTAAAATGACGTAAACGTATTAAACTTTACCATTTTAAAAAAAGTACTACCACAAATATTCACCAATTAAGTTAAAAGTCGGGATGAATTGTCGTGCAAAAATGATAACAAAATATTTGTATACTTTTTCTAATAATATTGAAAAACTGTTTACCTTTCGTTTTCCTCTGCTAATCTAAACAACTGTTCTTTGTTTGAGGCTTCTGATTCTTCTAGGTCTATTATCCTGAGACATATAAAAATATACATGTACTTAAAAATTGCAACACCTACTGAGAATCGATTCGATCAAATTTCATTTCTACTTCAATGTTGATTTATGAGTGTCAAAGAGGTCATGAATTTTGACTTTTTGTCACTTTTTAATGTGGAGTAATAACTACAACGATAATCTCCTGCCAGGAATATACTTTAGTTTTGAAAAATATGATAAGATGCAGGTTAATTTTTAGCCAAGCTTTCTGGCCTTAATGCACTCAGATATTTGTCTAATCTATTACACGGTTATCATAACTCACATTATCCGCAGAAGCAATGGTAGTGATTTTTTGGAGGTTTAATTATCATTCCCATGTTTTCATTACCGATTTTGAATGGGGGGAAAACTAAATATTCGAACGAAGTCGTCAAGAGCCGAAGTCCTGACTTGGTTAAGGCATTTCAAAAGAATAGCTGGAAAACCGATTGTATGGTGTGCGAAACCACCCTTTCTGTTGCGGCAGTGTCGGGAATCAACTCAACAGCAACTGCCTTTGACAGGTCGCTAGTCAGTGAAATATTCATCCTCGTACTAAGTAAAAATGATGTTGTGAAAGATTTTTGGGTTCTTGATTGATAAATGATATTCTCTAACTCTAAGAAAAGTCCATTTAAAATCCATGGTACATGTAACTTCTCTAACCCTTAAACAAGACCAAAGTGAAAGTTTGAAAAACATATGTTTATCTCTTTGTACACATATACAACAATGGATAATCTGTATAACAAACATCATCGACAAAACTAAAACTAATAGTGTAATATACAACACAGATAACAAAAGAAACGACAAACGACTGTCAACCGCTATTGTCCTGACTAATGGTACAGGTATTTTTTTTAAATGGTAGGTAAAACCGGTTGATGGAGCGCCAAACCTTCCCTTCCAGTAGTAGTGTTCGATGGCAACTCAACAACAGTTGATATCAAAAGGTCATAGACAATTACTAGAAATGATCAGTACTAAGTAAAAAAGAATCTTGAATCAGAGTTCGGACCGAATCTTCAAATTTGTCCACAATGGACTGATATTTGTTAAAGAAATTCTTTATTGGTCGTATGAGATGTCATTTTGTGAAGTGTAAAAGCAACTGATGTCATCACTCGTGTAGTTTTGAACTCCGAGCGGACAACTTTTGAATGTTATGTGTGAGAAAAAAATATGTTTGCTTTGTTTATGTCTCATGTTTATATTATAATATATCTTATTTTTCTTTTGTCTATGACGTCTCTTGAATTATCTATGCAATTCACGTATGATTTGTCCCACTAGCGTTTAAGTTGTTATTCATGTCAAACTTTCAGGGAGTAACACGTTGCTTTCTATTTTGAAAAAAAAAAATCTGCTAGTGAAACATACAAGACGTGAAAACAGAGACGGGAAATCGTTCCCTCTAAATTTTTTCTTACTTTCCAATAGTTCCTTATATGTCTTTAAATACACGAAAATATATTTGAAGTTTATAGAATTTTTCTTATTTCATATTTTTGGAATTCTAAAGTGACCCTTATGGAAGACAATATGATCTTTTTGCTTACTGATTTGATTATATTCAAATGAATGAACCCAGGGATATCGAAACTTTCTGTAAGCTGACACTCACACTCTCTAAGGAAGTCTAAAGGGTTTTAAGTTCCAAGAAGCTCTGGAATCCCTCAACTCTTATAATTTATCGGCTTAGTATTAATTAACAAAATATGAACTCAATTTAAGTGCTCCTATAAATGGATACTTTTTATACATTCGATATTATTTCTACTTCTACATCTACTTTCTAAAACTGATACCGGTCATCTCTTCTTTTTAGTCATTTAGGCTAATTTCTCATTTCGATTAAGATTCTTGTGAAGTATTTGTGGTGAACAAGGCTTGTTTTCACGTTTTTTTTTTGGGATAATTTCGGTTACAAATAGAAAATTATAGTAAACACCAACAACGTCCTAGAATAACAATGAACTGCCACAGTTCAAAAGGGAATGGAATTCACCATCCTGCTTTTCCCGGTTGGTGTCGCTGCTGTACTATCAGGTAACTTGCGGGAAATGTTGTATTTCACGCATGTTCAAACATTGTTCCTAGTGCGTGTATTTTCCCGGTATCACGACGTCACAGAACAAAACCTGATAGTGCAGTGGTGACACCACACGGAACAAAATATGAAAGGTGAATTCCATTGAAATAGAAAACAAAAACACAAATGACAGATTATAGACACTAACAAATAACAATAGGAAATGGGAATAGACGGGCTTGGTACCGGCATTATCAAATTCTTGCGGATGGGTAAAACAGGATTATTGATACTCAAACCTCCACTGTCTATTGCTTTTCTCTATGGTATAATAGACATAAAAATAAAACCAATTAAGATTAAAACAAGGTAAGTTTTAATAAACATATCCTGAAATCAAACAACTTACTTTGATTCTAATTGCTCTATAACTGAATTCAATTCTTCTAGTTTTTTCTGCAGATTAGTGTTTTTATTCTCAACCATTTTTTGTTTCGAGGTTTGACGTTTCAGTGTTTCTTTAGTTTTCTGAATATCGTTGTTTTGTTTTGCCAGCTTTTCTTCAGCATCTTTCAACCTTTTTCATAGAAACCATAACCAAACACAAGAAATATTTGCATGTTCAGACAAAAGTTTCAGAATTTAGGTAGATAGACACTAACATTCAAATCCATGAGATTTTGTTTCAAATTGGCACAATAAAAGACCTCATTCTGCTAATCTGAAGTTTGCGGTGAAAAGTATTCGTCACCCTGCTTGTTTTTTTTCCTAGAATTGAGATCAAAGTTTGCCATTTTCATAAATCAAATTTACAAAGAATGCAAGGGATAAATATGGAAAGGAAATTTTAAACCTAAAAGAAATGAACCTTTTATCTGAAAGAATTTGCTACATTTAGAAAAAAGATAATGCATAGTCTGATCCATGAGCTTAAACAAACAATGTTTTAACTAGGATACGTGTATTTCACAAAACTAAAGAGATTAGATGACAGATTATTCACGTGAAAAGGGAGCTCATCCGTGGCAAAGTTGACGGCATATGAAGTTTCACATATGTCAGTCAATTATGACGTCACAAAAAAAGCTGTCAAATTACCGTTTAAGTCCAAAAATTAAACCTCTCTTAGTTTTTTCAAATGCGCATTTGAATTGCGCAATACAATAGTGTCTATATATCTTAATTCTATACAGACTTACATATACTTCATAGTTTTAATTATTTGCAATCCTGTGTGCCAAAAAATTCAAAAGCAACTATTTCTTTAAATACTTCTTGGAACATCTTGATTGTTTACCCAGCATTTCTCAAATATATAAGATATAATTCTAAAAGAATGAAATATCTTATAATACTCAACCTCGTTTTCTCAAACAAAAAGAAACAAATTTTCAAAAAAAAAAAGAAGAATTGGAAAAAAAAATTAAATTTGAACCTTTTGTGCACCTTATTGTCAAACAGTGATAAAACTTTTTTTACCGTGATAATGCAACATTTGCATAATCCTATTCTATGAAGAACAATTCTGTAGCTTCTGTTTTTTTTACACATTCAATACAAGCCATTGCTGTCTATTTAAGATGACAACATTTCAGAAATCTACATGCTTGTCGATTTTTTTTAAATTGTAAAAATACACAGAAATCGATAAGGTTCAAATGTCAATGGAACTGACTATTTAACCAGTGATACAATTATTTTGTTGAAAAGTATATATAGTGAACATAGCAATCGTTCAAATCGATTCCAAAGACCACTGCGTAGGGATAGCAGAATTTCTTTATCTTTTAATCACTTGAGAAAAAGCAGAGAAAGATAGAGAAAGAGATAACCAATACTTATACATTAATAGGAATATAAATAAATAATTAATTTTGAACTGGTAACATTTAGTCGCCAAACAATGTCTATGGACGTCCAAGAAGATAATTTATACATAAGTATATTTCGAGTATACCATACTTTTAATTGATTTCAAAATAAAATATCGCCTGGTCGGAGGTTTCTCATAGGCCAATATGATCATCTGAGCAGTGCTTTCCATTATTCTGTTTATACGATAGAAGAATGGGAATTGACATCGTTAAACCGCAACAAGTATTTTGTAGAACGTTTAGACATTAAACCAACCCCAACCGACAGAAAAAAAAATGAAACATAAAGAAAGAAAAAACAAAAGGTAAAAATGGAAAAAATAAAACAAAAAAGAACGTAATAAAGAAAAGACATACTGTAACCATTAAAGGGCAAAGTAAACTTAATAAAAGCGAAACGTTTAGAGAAATTTGAAAGTTTACCACACATATTTAAATAGAAAAATAAGACACACGTCCGATAGAATTGTCGTGCCAAAGTAAAACAAAAAAGTAATTGAAATAGTTTCTTTTTTTGGTCCATCAATATGCAATATATATTTACCTTTCGTTTTTCTGTTTCAATCTTAACATCTGTTCTTCGTTTGAGGCTTTTGACTTTTCTAGGGCTTTATTTCTGAAACAGATAATTATCAACATTCTTCTATATTTGTTTTCTCATTTCTTTCGTAGGTGATTCTGTTTCAAACTTTTGTTATTGAAGCAGAAGATTAAGTGGTAATTGGTATACTATTTGCAATGCAGGGACAAAAAGCAATGGCATAAAAAATGCAACACTAAGTTTGAATCGATTCGTTGTAATTTGGTCACTTAAAATAAGAAGTGCACCATGCATTTTTTTTAAAATGGCACTTTTCTGTTTTGTTGATTTGCACATATGTAATATGAGTCACCATTGTCAAGTTTTATTTCATTTGTTTCTCAGGTTCTGATTTTTTTCCCAAATTGTTTTTTCAGTGATATTTAGTGTAAAAACTTCAATCAATGATCTTTTGTCATCTATATAATTAAGCTGGAAAAAATAAATAGATAAGCCAAAATATAAATAAGTTGGAAAATATGATAAAATGAGCATGTTGATACGATGTTTAAATACATCAAAACATTTACTCATAGTTTACACGGTTTATTCATAAATGTAATAAAAACATATCTGCAGAAGCAATGATGGTACATATAATTCTAATATAACGTCCTTTAATCGCCTTGTGTCCATAACCGTGGTAAAATCTGCACATACTAGGTATTGTCATGACAATCGACGGCACTTTTGATAAAATCAAAGACAGTTTGACGACGGTTTTAGCAGCGTCGTAGAACCAACCGTCATACTTTATGGGGTAAAATGACCTTTTTCACCCATGAATACAAAGACGTATTCATCTCTTCTGTACCCTGTAAGCGTCATATTAAAACCGAAATAATTCACGGGAGCTTCAATATATGTTGGTTTTACCACAGGTTTCCCTTTTTGCCTTGGTAAAATCGCCATGTATATTTCACTCCCGTAAATTATTTCTTAATTAGATTAAGGTTCAATTATCTTTCTCGTATTTCTTTACCAAGCGTGACTTTCACGATGGATCAACCAATTCAAATTGTGTAGAAAGTCCTATAATGAGCATCAATATAGTATAGTTTAAGGCTACTTGTATGAGTTGATTACATTGAATGTTGTGTTTTTAAAGTTTATGTATGCTTTCTTAATGTCTCTGGTTTATATCATAATTCTTCTTATTTCTTCTGCATGTTGAATTTATCGATATAATTAACGTGTGTTTTGTCGGTTTGGTGTTTGATAGCCATTGTTTGATTAAACCTTGTTAGTTCTTGTCAAACTTTAATGGAATAAAATTTGTAATTATAATAAAGACTTTGTCCTTCTATTCTTAAAGAGCTCTGCTGATCAAACAACATAAATCAAAATATCGAAAATCCAAGTGAAAATGTTTGATACAGAAGACGTCAAAATTGTGGCAGGCGACGGTTCTCTATAGAGTTTTCTTTCACTTTCTGTAGCTGATGACTTATCTTAAAAGTTTATAAAATACATGTTTTGTCATTGTCTATTTGTTACTGTTCAAAGTGACCCATGTGGAAGACAATATCATCTTTGTGAAAAATATTTAACCATGTTTGAATCGATAAAAGCCAAGGATAGAGAATACTTCTGACAACTGAAACTCATACTCCTTTAGGAAATCCAAACGTGTTAAGTTTAACTAGAGGCTCAGACACTGAGCCTGTATCGCTCACCTGACAAAATGCTGAACAGCAGGATTTTTCGATGTTCTGTATGGTGGCCATGTTTTTTATGTGAATTTCCCATAGGGCTAATGTTAAACTATGTTCCGTGCTGGCAGCCATGTTTTTTATCGGATCAGAACGAAATGAGTTATCTTTGTTAAGGACCTTAAGTTCATCATTCCTGTAAAGTTTGGTTGCATTTGCTACGGTGGTTTCAGAGAAGAAGATGAAAATGTGAATTTCCCATAGGGTCAATGTTAAACTATGTTCCGTGCTGGCGGCCATGTTTTTTATCGGATCGGAGCGAAATGAGAAAACATTGTTAAGGACCTTTAGTACATCATTCCTGTAAAGTTTGGTTGAATTTGCTTCAGTGGTTTCAGAGCAGAAGATGAAAATGTGATTTTTCCCTTAGGGTCCAATGTTAATCCTAAGTTCCACGCTGGCAGCCATGTTTTTTGTCGGATCGGAACAAAATGAGCAATCATTGCAAAGGACCTTCCATACATCATTCCTGTAAAGTTTGGTTGCATTTGCATCAGCTGTTTCAGAGCAGAAGATGAAAATGTGATTTTCCCATAGGGTCCAATGTTAAACTATGTTCCGTGCTGGCGGCCATGTTTTTTGTCGAATCGGAACAAAATGAGCAATTATTGTTAAGGACCTTTAGTACATCATTCCTGTAAAGTTTGGTTGAATTTGCTTCAGTAGTTTAAGAGGAGAAGATGAAAATGTGAAAAGTTTAACGGACGGACGACGGACGACGGACGGACGGACGACGGACGACGGACGACGGACGCCAAGTGATGGCAATAGCTCACACTGACCCTTTGGGTCAGGTGAGCTAAAAACAACTTTTAAATTAACAATAAAAGGATATGAAATTAATGCTCATGAAACGTGTCTACGTGATATAAACAAGACGATTTTAATGTTATTTTTCATCTTGAGGTCAGCATGAGTCCAACAACAATGAGCTTTTTTCATAACTCATAGAGAGTTCAAGGTGGTTTATAGCATCGGTTTGAGCACAATTTATCGCTAATTCTCGAAAAATGATATATCAATGCTTTTCATGTGTAATGAAATGGAAAACAGGAAATATCTTCAATGGCTGCAAATTACTATTACATGCTGCAATCTGGGAACTACACAAGAAAAACAAAAATATGACATAAGACCAATTTAAACAGCGATAGGAACTCCGGTACAGGCAATAGCAGACAACAGTGGTAGGAATTAACCAGTTAATGGGTGCTCTAACCTCCCATTGATCTGTCCTGTTCCCTATTGTATAATAAATATACGAATAGAGCCAAAAACAGGTAGACTACCAACTCAATGACCACAGTCTTGAAAGGAGAGAAAATGACAATACGTAATTTTGAAAGATGAGTCTAAGGGTGCTCGCCGCTAATTTGCCTACTTAAGGAGCCTAGCCTGCTGGAAAAATTCATAAATGCGGTGTTTTCTGTTACATCTTAATTATAGCCCATCTGCTGAAGTATCGAATTTTATCAAAATTTTAATTCATTTTTAACTCCGCTTCTAAATGGATGCTTTTGTAGTAAATTCGATATTATTTTAAACGGTGGTCATTAGTGGTTAGTAGTCATTTATGGTTATTTCTGCTTTCAATTAATGCTTTAGTTGTTCGAGGCGTTTCTTACCTTTTTGTCCCCGTCTTTGTACGTATGTTCGTAAAAACGTCAGAAAACTTTTATTAGAGATTTTTCACATCTTGACGAAAGAAGGCGTAAAGGTATAGGGACTGAAGAGACAAAAATTGTCGAAATACGCATATGCAGAAATTAAGTTCACAGTAACTTCGATATTTAGCTATTTCGACAACTTATGTCCCTACAGTTCAGATAAAATCGAAGCGTTTTGAAGACCATCAACTGAAAGATGTTTTAAAAACTGATAGAGAACAAATATTCAATATGATCTAAATTTGAAGCTAAAATCGGCTAAGGACTGAGCTTTGCATGAGGGAGATACTCCTCATCGTTCAACAAAACTTACAAAAAATTAGATATTGTTAGGTTCTAAATGGAATCGGATTTCGGGTCACCACCGAAGTACTGACTACTGGGCAGTTGAATACCCTCGGGGACTTAAAGTCCACCAGCAGTGGCATCGACCCAGTGGTAACAAATGACTAAATACCGAAATTACAGTGAATTGAAATTCTGCATATTTCTCATTACGTCATTTGTATAGTCAAAGTGAGAAATTAATAATCCGAAGCAACAGTACAAAGTTTTAGTAATAAAAATTAATTGATGATGCTACATGCATTACTCCAACCTTATGACCAGTAAACATGCATTAAATATGAATTGTGCATCATAAAAGAGGTACTTTTGTAAATAAGAAACATGGATTTCTCTCATTCATTGTATCAGCTACATTAAATATTTTCAAATACATTTCTTGCAATGCTAGATATGAAAAGAATTATATGCTATTATAGAACTTATCGTTTACAGTTCTTTTTAAAGGGAGGAGGTCCTCTGCAGTAAGGCATGATATATGATTGACTCGTTCCAGAATTTGCAATCATATTCCTATCTTGAATAGCAAACTGATTTCAGGCTGTTCCGTCTTTCATTCTAACATTTACGTTATTATCATTAGATTTTGTAAAATACACGTGACTTTCAGTCAAATGAGTTAACTTTTAGAGGTGGTGTACTGAAAAGAGTTTTTCTTGTTTTGACTGCTTGTTTGTTTTGTAATTTTTTATTTTATTTATTTTTTGTTAATGGGGAAGGAGACAAAAACACACTAAATGAGAGCGTGGATTCCAAATTTGACAGCTGTATGACAAAAGTGGAACTTTTAATTTCTGTAATCATAAATGCAAACTTTTATTCGATTATTTGAGACATTCAATTTTGTTAAAGATCCAAGCCCAAGGTACTAGAGTACGTAACAGAGTCAAACGAATGTATTTCTGATTTCGGATATTTTTTATTATCTCAAATTTCTTTCATTTGAGAAAGGAAATATCTTAATTTAATAGTTTCTTCGTAGTCAGAAAAGTTGGCGGAAATGTAAAGGGGTGCACGGCAAGTGTTTCAAGTCGACAGACTACTATATTTGCTTTCTCGTTTCTTTGACCTTTATTCGGGCCGCGAGTTCAGAGGAAAATATGGTACTTGTTACTATATACAGACATAAAGACTGCTAATGGAAAACCCCAAAAACCAAGGGGTGGAAGTGGAAGTGTATACTATAAACGTCATTCGATATAAATTGCAACATATATGAGTCTCAATGAATTGAAATTAGCAACTTTATTACGTTGTCGTATGAGATTTTAAAGTCTATGAAAACTACAAGTTCTATTTCCTGTTTTTGACATATAGTTGCAGATTTCATTCTGGGGTTTACATATTACTAAGATTTTAAAGTCCATGAGAATTTAAAGTTTGCGCTTTACGACTTATGATTACAGCTTTATGATTTTCATATATGGTTTAACCTCTATATATGATTATAGGAACCAAATTATTTATTCAGCTGTGAAAAGAATAAATATGAGAGGTTGACGGGGATAGTAAGGATTAATTAAGTTTTGTAGTAACTTGATTTTATATATTGAGACATAACTCTATTTTTAAAAAAGGTGAAAAATGTATGCGCTTGTAAACAACCAGCAGGCAGAAACACATCAACAGGGCAAAATTTTAGCATTTTACTTGAGGTAGTTTTTGTGTGCGGGTACAATTATGGTTATTTTTATAATTCAAATAATTCAAATCAATATTAAATATTGAATGAATTCGACATTTTTATATTTCCTTGCAACTATTTAATAATCACAGCCATGAAATCTGCAAGCAAAGGGACTGATTGATATTTTAAGACCCAACTTGACCACGGTAAGCTTTAAATTATAATAATTATTAATCGAAACTATTTTCACAGAAATTAAATCTGCAAGCATAGTGTCACAATGATATTTAAAGGCCCCACCTGACTACAGATAGCTATAAATAATTATAATTATTTATCGTAACTAGTTTCGCAGCCATGAAATCTGCAAGCATAGGGTCAGAATGATATTTTAAGACCCAAACTGACCACAGATAGCCATAATGATATTTTAAGGCCCCACCTGACTACAGATAGCTATAAATAATTAAAATTATTTATCGTAACTATTTTCGCAGCCATGAAATATGCAAGCATAGGTTCAGAATGATATTTTAAGACCCAAACTGACCACAGATAGCCATAAATGATCATAATAATTAATCGCAACTATTTTGACAGGCATGAAATCTTCAAGCATGGGGTCAGAATGATATTTTATAACCCATTTGACCACAGACTGAAATATAAGATCATAATTTATTGCAACTATTTCAACACCCATGAAATCTTCATAATAAAATTTTTGGACCCACCTATCTTACAAATAACAGTATATTGTTAGAATGTTTCATCAAAATTTTACCATAGCTATGAAATTTGCAAGCCTTAAGTAAATCAACTATTGAGGGTCATTATTTTTCCTTCCTTGCAATTTTTAACATTGCCAATAAGCTTGAGGCATATTTGACACATTTCCTACAGCAATTCATTTCTTAATTTTCATAACCAAATTATTTTTCTACCTGTTTAGGTGACCAAACGGTCATCAAGCCTGGACATCAGGCTTATGCCCCTGAATAGGAAGGAACTTTGAATATATTTCGTAATGCAATACAATCATTTTCCTTGAAGTTTTTAAAATTTTAAATATTTAAATCCTATAATCCATTTCCAAGCTGTTCCCTCAAAATTAATTTCACGCTGAATCTACATGGTACTAATATAATCATACAACTAAATAGTCCCAGGCTGAATAAAAAAAACAAAAAAAACTCAAAATGAAGGATGTTTCAAACAAACCCATACCGATAAAGTATCTATAGACATACAAAAGTGTTATAAGCCTAAAAATGACATTTATGCATCTTTCACTTTAATGATGAAATCACGACTGACAACCTCGATGTACTTTCAGTTTTGCTAGAGTACAATGATGTACATATATTATTTAATCTAGAAGAAAATTAAGACTTATAGTGCTTATTGTGGTTAGAAAAATGCAATGTGATAAATCACATCGCAGTTTGAAAAAAAAACAAAGATTTCCCACGAATTTTGCAATTCTAATGCCGGAAGTAAACACGGAAAACACCGGAACCGGAACTTTAAATTTTCATAGATTTTAAAATCTTATACGACAACGTATTAAACTCATAACATTACATCATATACATTTGAAAATTCCGCTTCTACTTCTCTCTTGATTTGTATTATTTTAATTTCTGGATAACTATTGTCAAGTTTCATTTCATTTCTTTCTCATGTCCTTAATTTTTGGTCAAAATTACTTTTCATAACTTATAAGAAATTTGCAGTGAAAAAACTGCAATGATGGTATTCCACCATGAAAATTTTTTATAAGATCAGCAGATTTGATTTTAGCCAATTTTTCGGTTTAATAAGACAACTAAATGCATTCAGTCATTTCTCACTGACTAAACAGTTTCTCAATATAATATCGTATATCACATATGTCCCGAGGCGATGGCAATAATTAACTGAACGCCTAAATACACATATTTTCAAAACCAATTTTCACTTTCACCTTTATCAACTGAAGATGTTGTATACTGAGCAGGACATGCATGTCTTTTACGGCAAATGATGTCAATCAATCGTGTAGTTTTGTACTCTGAGTGAATTACTTTAGAATGTTATGTTTGTGAAATTTGTGTATGCTTGTTGATGTCTAATGTATATATTATAATGGTATTGCAGTCTATTTTCTTTCTTCTGTAACGTGTCCGAAACTTTGGTTGATATAAATAACGTAACTGTGTTTTGTACTTACAGTATTTTATTGTCTTATTAAACAATGATTGTACGTAGAGTAAATAAATGAAACTCTGCTAGCGAAAAAACTTACGCAAAACTAAAAAAAATCAGAATAAAATTTTGTGATATACAAGATTTCAGAGTTGTGGCGGAAACGGATTCCCTCTAGATTTTTGTACTGTTTTGTTTTGTTTTGCTTATTTTGTTTTGTTTTGTTTTTGTTTTTTTGTTTTTTGTTGTTTTTTTTTTTTTTTTTTTTTTTTTTTTTTTTTTTTTTTTTTTTTTGTTTGTTTGTCTCTTTTTTATATTATTATTAGGCACTTTCCAGAACTTGCTTAAATGCCCTAATACGCGAGCAAAAGTATTGAAAATGTACAATATATATGGCGAATGTCTCCTAGGCGTTTCAAAGTAACCAATGTCCAAAACATTGATCGTGATGACCAAAAATATTAACTATCGTGAATGGATCAAACAAAAGGATATCCAATGCTTCTGTACACTAAAACTCAAAGAAGGAGTCCAGTTTCTAAGCCACTGTAAAATCTGTCAGATCTCTGTTATATATTTTTCAAAAGGATATGGAGTAAATGAGCATGAGACCATAACGCATATGTTATCTGCTGAATATATCTGCTAAAATATTATTTTTTTTTTCACAAAATATTATTTAAAGGTTAACTCTGTCGTTACAAAGACACCGTGTAATTAATTCGATATTTTTGAAACACGCAGGCGTCTTTATTTATAGCTATATAGACTTATTTCTGATTCGAATAAGGTTTTATTGGACTATTTGATTAATCAAGATTTTTGGGGAGTATATTGAGTGAACATTGTAACTAGTTCATTACTGCATAGTGCTGTTACCCTTCAGAATAAAAAAAACATTCCTATATCTGATTTGTTTTTTGTCTCATAGACTGCGGCTCTGTTAATTTGTTATTACCCCGATTCATAATTGATATTAATAATGTTTATTTTGATATTCTAAATGATTTATGATAATTATATATTTGAAATAAAGTATATAACTTTAATCAAATAACTAACTCAGATTTCAAGTCTTCTGTAATAGAATTTAACTCATTCAGTTCTTTATGTAGTTTGCTGTTTTCATTCTCAATAGCTATTCGTTTCGATGTTTGACGTTTCAGCTGTGCCCTAGTTGTCTGAATATCGTTGTTTAAATTGTCGACTTTTTCTTCAGCATCCTTCAACCTGTTCATAGATATCAATATGCACAATGATCAAACAAAGGAAATATTAACAAAAACTAAATTGTTTAAACATTTTTTTCACTTTTTAACGGAGATAAAGTCCCGAAAGAATAGAAACGTCTATGAATTCGAAATTTTATTTCTTTAAAGCAAAAAACACATATAATTTATCACGAAAAAGGAAAAAAATGAAATTTGAGCCTTTTTTACTCTATGTTGTCAGACGCTATAAAACTTACCTCTTTTGTTCTTTATATAGTGACTCTAAAACACTTCTTTGGCTTTTGTTTTCTACACATTCGATAAAAATCATTGTTGTTGATTTAAAATGAGGACATTTTTGACAAAAACCTACATGCTTTTCTACGATATTTAATATTTTTAGAAATAAATATTAATCGATAAGGCTTCAGTATCTAGGGAGCTAAGCAGCATTCTATCAGTGGCGCAAAGTAATATGAGAATCGTTTAAATCGAATACAAATACAAGCATTTAGTTGTAGCTTTTCTGCCCTTTTCTGCCCTACAATTTAAATAAGATTGACGCATAAGAATAAAAAACCTACTGTGTTGATTATCTATTTATAACATTTTATTATTTGGCTTAAGAGAGAGAGAGAGAGAGAGAGAGAGAGAGAGACTGAAACATTAATGAGAACAATAATATAGTACTCCGTGTGACTTTGTGTCATTCACAGGATTAGCATACTGTACTGTACATGAAGGAAGGCTTTTTGATTTAAGTAAGACTGCATCTGATTGATTTGTTAAAAAGTCTCTTTTATAGCTAATGGACAAATTTATAGAACAATTTCAAAATCGTAATAGCGATTTTATGATACGCTACCTACGTTGTCGATCTATCCGCCTTTATGAAGTGTTCTGTCTCTTATGCAAAAGGAAAGAACATTCAAATATTCCTGTTTGTGAAATCAAACTCATTTGTTTCAACTTATCCAAACTCTTCTTTTGTCTAAAAATAAAATATTGTCGTGGCAGATGTCTATCATAGGCGTAAGAATATATTTCGTTAAATCTATATATGATTTACCATATCGTAGTTTAGATTTATTGAAGAATGGAAATGACAACATTTCCTATGAATACCTTAGCAAGTATTTTGCAGAAGGCTGAGAAAGCAAACCATCAAACCTACAGAAAACACAAAAACCATAAAACAACATACCAAAACATAACAAAGACCGAGAAAAAAAATAGAAGAGAACACACAAGAAAAATAACAAAAAAAGGACATTCCATACTCATGGTACACCATTAAACTGACGTAAACGTATTAAACTTAACAATTTTAAAAAGTATTACCACAAATATTTACCAAATAAGTTAAAAGTCTGGATGAATTGACGTGCAAAAATGATATAAAAATATTTGTATACTTTTTCTAATAATATTGAAAAACTGTTTACCTTTCGTTTTCCTCTGCTAATCTAAACAACTGTTCTTCGTTTGAGGCTTCTGATTCTTCTAGGTATGTTATCCTGACGCAAATAAATATATACATGTTCTTAAAAATTGCAACACCTACTGAGAATCGATTCGATTAAATTTCATTTCTACTTCAATGTTAATTTGTGAGTGTCAAAGAGGTTATGATTTTGACTTTTTGTCACTTTTTAATGTGGAGCAATAACTGCAACGATGACCTCCTGTCAAGAATATAGTTTAGTTTGGAAAAATATTATTAGATGCAGGTTTTTATTTTTAGCCAAACTTTCTGGCCTTAATGCACTCAAATATTTGTCTCATCTATTACACGGTTATCATAACTCACATTATCTGCAGAAGCAATGGCAGTGGTTTTTTGAAGGTTTATTATAATTCCCTTGTTTTCATTATCAATTTTGAATGGGGTGAAAACTAAATAACCAAACAAAGTTGTCAAGAGCCGAAGTCCATGAGACAAAAAGAAAAATTCAAATTGACACCAATGAAAAAAAAATGTCGAACGCAATGGTTCTGACTTGGTTCAGGCATTTCAAAAGAATAGTGGGAAAAACCGTTTGCGTGGTGTGCGAAACCACCCTTTCTGTTGCGGCAGTGTCGGGAATCAACTCAACAGCAACTGCCTTTGACAGGTCACAAATCAGTGAAATATTCATCTTAGTACTAAGTAAAAATGATGTTGTGAAAGATTTTTTGGGTTGCTGATTGATAAATGATATTCTCTTACTCTAAGAAAAGTCCATTTAAAATCCATGCTACATGTAACTTCTCTTACCCTTAAACAGTTTGAAAAACATATGTTTATCTCTTTGTACACATATACAACAATGGATAATCTGTATTACAAACATCATCGACAAAACTAAAACTAATAGTGTAATATACAACACAGATAACAAAAACACAGACAAACCAGGGATGGGGTCAATTACATTAGAAAGTAATTAATTAAATTACAATTACTTTCCCAAAATGTTCAATTAAATTACAATTACAAGGATTTTGGAATGTAATTAATTAAATTACAATTACTTTGCAAATGTAATTAATTAAATAACAAATTACATTTGAAGCCAACATTTTGTTTTTATTATTTATTTTCAGGAGTTATTTTTCTCGCTAACAAATGAAAATTACTCTTAAGAGCTATGAAGGAAAGCATCACATACCCTTATTGAAAAATTAACAAAGAACCAAAAAAGTTAAATGATGTGATTACTGATCAACTTTATATACATCAAATGTTTAAATGTATTGTCCTCTAGCCTTAATCTATTGGGGTGGTTATTAAATGATTATCAAGTTAATTAAATATCATTTTGAATTATTTGGAATTCCCTCAATTTGCAAGTCTAACTTTCACATATAACTTTCACTTGAATGTGAGAGTAAAACATATATGAAAATTAAGCATACAGTTTAAACACTTCACTTCTTCTTACTTCACTCTGTATTAATTACCCTCCTTTCAATAGTAGCATCTCAAGCAGTGAAGTAAAACCCTACTATAACTCTTATAAAAATATTTTAAATGGTTTTATCCCTTACAAGATAAAAAGTAAAATATTAAGTCTGACATGAAAGTAAATATGACAACTTATAAGAAGCCATATTGATCTAGACATTTATAACAAAAAACAAGAAACATATTTTAACTGTTTATACAAAAATATTTATAAATTTGATTTATATGACAACATTAATTATAAAGAGCTGGTCTATTTAAACATCTAAAACTGAAGAAAAAAATACATTAGAGAAAACAGCAATTTGTAAAATATCCACAATTGAAATTAATTAAGAGAGAAAAAGTGCTTATTCTTTTAAAAAATACCAAAGCATAATAATATTCTGTGTGAAAAATTATCTGAGTTTTCTTGAATACTCATAAGAAGAAAGGAGGAAGCCATCTTTCATTCACTCTCTTTTAGCATGTATAATTTTGTAATTGAACGTAATTGGAAAAGTAATTGAAATTACACACCTTTTTTGATAAGAAATCAATTAAATTACAATTACATGTAATTAAAATTTTTGTCAATTACACATTACTTCCAATTACATCAAAATTTGTAATTAATTACACTCAATTACAATTACCCCATCCCTGAGACAAACAACTGTCAACCGCTATGGTTCTGACTAATTGTAGAGGCATTTCAAAATAAATGGGGAGTTAAACAGGTTGATAGCGCGCAAAACCTCCCCTTCCATTGCAGTAGTGTCCGATGGCAACTCGACAACAATTTATACTAAAATTTTGTAGACAATTATAAGAAACGATCAGTACTAAGTAAAAAAACTGAATCAAAGTTCGGACCGAAACTTCAAATTTGTCCACAAGGGACTGGTATATGTTAAAGAACATCTTTATTGATCGTATGAGACATCATTTCCTGAAGTCTTGAAGCAATTAATGTCATCAGTCGTGCAGTTTTATACTCTGATTGGACAACTTTTGAAGGCTTTGTGTAAGCAAAAATTGGGTTTGCTTTGTTTATGTGTCATGTTTATATTAAAATATATCCTATTTTTCTTTTTTGCATGGCGTCTTTTGAATTTATTGATGTAATTCACGTATGTTTTGTCCAATTAGCATTATATTGACTGCATGTGTCAAACTTTCAGGGAGTAACACTTGTAATCAGACTGATAACTCTTGCTTTCTATTTTGAAAAAAGCTCTGCTAGTATAACATACAAGACGTGAAAATTGTGACTGGAATTCTTCTCTGAACTTTTCTTTCACTTTCCAACAGTTTCTTATATGTGTTAAAATAAATCAAAAATATATTTGAACTTTATAGAATTATAGTTATTGTAAATTTTGGGAAATTCAAAGTGACCCATATGCAAGACAGTATGATCTATATGCTAAATGATTTGATTATATTTAAATGAATAAACCTAAGGATATCAAAACTTCTGTAAGCTGAAACTCACACTCCCTAAGAAAGTCCAAAGGATTTTAATTTCCAAGCAGCTCTGGAATCTCTCAATTCTTATAATTGATCTGCTAAGTATTAAATTAACAACATATGAACTCAATTTAAGTGCTTCTAGAAATTGATACTTTTCATACATTCGATATTTTTAAAACCGGCAGTCGTCTCTCCTTATTAGTCATTTAGACGAATTTCTCATTTCGATTAAGCTTCTTGTGAAGTATTTGTGGTGTTCAAGGCTTTTCGTCACATTTTTTCCATGGATGTTTTCGATTACAAATAGAAATAAAAGTAAAAACAAAGAAATGGCCTAAAATTACAATGAACTGCCACAGTCAAAAGAGTAAAAAATAACATATCATAGACAAACATAAATAACAATAGGAACTCGGAATAGACGGGACTGGCACCGGCACTATCAAAAGCTTGCAGATGTTTTAAACAGGTTTATGGGTATCCAAACCTCACCTGTATATTTCGTCCTCTATAGTATCATAAACATACAAATACATGTACAACCCAATTAGTTAAAACAGGGTAAGTTTTAATAAACATATTGTGAAATCAAACAACTTACTTCGATTCTAATTGCTCTACAAGTGATTTTAATTGTTTCAGTTCTTTCTGAAGATCGGTGTTTTTATTCTCAACAGCTTTTTGTTTCGAGGTTTGACGTTTCAGTGTTTCTTTAGTTTTCTGAATATCTCTGTTTTGTTTAGCCAGCTTTTCTCCAGTATCTTTCAACCTGTTCATAAAATCAAGATGCACCATAATCAAAAACAAACAATATTCATATGTTCAGACAATAGTTTAAGAATTTAGGTAGATAGACCCTTATATTCAAATCCATGAGATTTTGTTCCAAATTGGCACAATAAAAGTCCCCATCCTGCCAACCTGAAATAACAGATCATTTACGTGAAAAGGGAACTCATCCGTGGCAAGGTTGACGCCATTTGAAGTTTCACATATGTCAGTAAAGTATGACGCCACAAAGAAAAAGCTGTCAAATTAATGTTACAGCCCAGATATCAAATCTACCCGGTCTTCCGACTCTCAGTTTTTCAAATGCTCATTTGAATTGTGCAAGGCAAAAGTGTCTATACACCTTAATTGCGTACAAACATCAAGATACTTTCTAGTTTTAATTATCAAATAACTTTACATTCTACTTGAACAACAATGCAGAGATACTATATATATTGAACAGAATAAGATATGCATCACTTATTTGCAATCTTGTGTGCCAAAAAATTCAAAAGCAAATATTTCTTTAAATACTTGTTGGAGCAACTTGATTTTGTACTCATTGTTTCTCAAATAAGTGAGATAAAATTCTATCTCAAAGAATAAAAAATCTTATAATGCTCAACTCCGTTTTCTTAAACAAAAAGAAAAAAAATGTCACAAAGAAAAGAAGAAATTGAACAGTGAAATTTGAAGCTTTTGTGCAGTTTATTGTCCAACGTTGATAAAACTTCATCTTTTTTTTTACCGTTACACGTACAATACAATATTTGAGTAAGCCTTTTCTATGAAGAACAATTCCGTAGTTTTTGTTTTTACACATTCAATAGAAACAGTTTCTGTTTATTTAAAAAGTCAACATTTTTGAAAAAAATCGACATGCTTGTTGTCGATTTTATGAAAGTGTAGAAATACACAGCAATCGATAAGGTTCAAATATCAAGAGAACTAAACATTTAACCAATGATGCGATTATTCTGTTGAAACGTATATCCAGCCAACATAGAAA
This sequence comes from Modiolus philippinarum, assembly GCA_002080025.1. Taxonomy (NCBI): domain Eukaryota; kingdom Metazoa; phylum Mollusca; class Bivalvia; order Mytilida; family Modiolidae; genus Modiolus; species Modiolus philippinarum. The sequence continues at coordinate 46,610 of MJUU01028357.1, forward strand.
TCGTTTAAATCGATTCCAAAGACCACTGCGGAGGTGGGATAGCAGAATCTAATTTTTATTTATTCGTTTTTTATCTTTTAATGTATTGAGAAGAGCAAAGAAAGATAGACAAAGAGATTGTCATTACTGATACATTAAAAAGAATAAATTAAACTAAATAATTAATTTTGAACTGGTAACATGTGGTCGACAAAGGGTATGTCTATGAACTTCCAAGAAGATAAATTAAATATAAGGATTATTCTGAATATAAGATACATTTCATTTATTTCAAAATAAAATACCGTCTGGTCGGAGGTCCCTCATTGGCAAAAAAATAAGTAATTTACATCGGCAAACAAATACCGAAAAAAGAACATATGATCATCTGGATAGTGTTTTCCCTTATGCTTTTTAAACGACAGAAGAATGGGGATAGACAACATTCTAGTAAATACCACAACAAGTATTTTGCAGAGCGTTCAGACACTAAACCACCCCATCAACAGAAACACATGAAACGTTAAGAAAAAAACAAAGGTAAACATTGAAAAAATTAAAAGATCTAAAACATGTAAAGCAAAAAAGTACATAATAAGAAAAAAGACATGCTGTAAACCATTAAAGAGCAAAGTAAACTTATTAAACCAAAACGTTTAGAGAAATTTGACAGTTTACAACACATATAAGAACAAATGGTCTTTTTTGTCGAACAATATGCAATATCTATTTACCTTTTGTTTTCCTGTGTTAATCTTAACATTTGTTCTTCGTTTGAGGCTTTTGACTCTTCTAAGGTTTTATTTCTGAAACAGATAATTATCAAAATTCTTCTATATTTGTTTTCTCATTTCTTTGGTAGGTAATTCTTTTTCAAACTTTTGTTATTGAAGCAGAAGATTAAGTGGTAAATGGTATACTATTTGCAATGCAGGGACAAAAAGCAATGACATACAAATCGCAACACTTAGTTTGAATCGATTCGTTGCAATTTGTTTACTTAAGATAATAAGTACGTTGCAATTTGTTTACTTCAGATAATAAGTACACCATGTATTTTTCAAAATGGCACTTCTTCTGTTTTGTTGATTTGTACTTATGTCATTTGAGTCACCATTGCCAAGATTTATTTCATTTGTTTCTCAGGTCCTGATTTTTTTTCTAAATTGGTTTTTAGTAATATTAATGTGTAAAAAACTTCAATCAATGATCTTTTGCCATCTATACAATAATGCTGGGAAAAAATAAGTAGATCAGTCGAAATATAAATAAGTTGGAAAAAATGAAAATATGAGCATGTTTAATACGATGTTTAAAGACATTTAAACATTTACTCATAGCTTACACGATTTCTTCATAAAATGGAATAAAAAACATATCTGCAAAAGCAATGATGGTAATCTAATATGATGTTCTTTAATCGCTTTGTGTCCATAACCGTAGTAAATCTGCTCGTAGGTATTATCATGTCAATCGACGGAACTTTTGATAACATCATGGACAGTTTGACGACAGTTTTAGCAGCGTCATAGGACATTCGTCATACATTACGGGGTAAAGTGGCTTTTTCACCTATGAATACAAAGACGAATTCAACTCTTCTGTATCATGTTAGTGTCAAATTAGAACCGAAAAAAATCACGGGAACGTGAATGTATGTTGATTTTACCACGGGTTTGCCCTTTATGCCTACATTTTTCCCTCTGATACGCTCTGAGCTAACCCGTGGTAAAATCGCCATATATTCACATTCCCGTGAATTATTTCTTAATTAGAAAAAGGTTCAATTATCTTTTCCGTTTTTCTTTACCAAGCGTGACATTCACGCTGGATAAATCATTCAAATTGTGTAGAAAGACGTATACTGAGCATCACTAAAGTACAGATTGAGACTACCTATATGAGTTGATTACATTGAATTACTATTTTTAAAGTTCATGTATGCTTTCTTGATTACATAATAATTCTTACTATTTCTCTTGCATCTGTGTCGTCCATGGAATTTATCGATATTAGAATGTGTTTTATCGTTTTGGTGTTTGACAGCCATTCTTCGATTAAACAGTGTTAGTTCTCATCAAACTTTAATGGAATAAAATTTGTAATTAGAATAAAGACTTTTGCCTTCTATTCTTAAAGACCTCTGCTGATCAAAAACATAAATCAAAATATCGAAAATCCATGTGATAATGTTTGATACACATGACGTCAAAATTGTGGCAGGCGACGGTTCTCTATAGAGTTTTCTTTCACTTTCTGTAGCTGATGACTTATCTTAAAAGTTTATAAAATACATGTTTTGTCTATTTGTTACTGTTCAAAGTGACCCATGTGGAAGACAATATCATCTTTTTTCAAAATATTTAATCATGTTTGAATGGATAAAAGCCAAGGAAATAGAATACTTCTGACAACTGAAACTCCTACTCATTTAGGAAATCTAAACGTCTTAAGTTTAAAAACAACTTTTAAATTCACAATAAAAAGTGGTTCATAGCATCAGTTTGAGCTTAATTTATTGCTTTTGCAATGAGTGAAAATTACTATTACATGCTGAAATCTGGGAACTACACAAGAAAAACAAAAATATGACAAAAGACCAACATAAACAGCGATAGGAACTCAGTACAGCCACTAGCAGACAACAGTGGTAGGAATTAACCAGTTTATGGGTGCTCTTACCTCCCCTTGATCTGTCCTCTTCCCTATTGTATAATAAATATACGAATAAATCCAAAAACAGGTAGACTACCAATACAACTCCATTACCACAGTCTTGTAAGGTGAGAAAATGACAATACGACATTTTGAAAGATGTGTCTAAGAGTGCTCGCAGCTGATTCGCCTACTAGTAAAAGGTGCCTAGCCTGCTGGAAAAATTCATAAATGCGGTGTTTTCTGTTACATCTTAATTATAGCCCATCTGCTGAAGTATCAAATTCTATCAAAATTTTAATTCATTTTGAACTCCGCTTCTAAATGGAGGCCTTGTCGTAAATTCGATATTCTTTTAAACGGTGGTCGTTACTGTTTAGTAGTCGTTTATGGTTATTTCTGTTTTCGATTAAGGCTTTAGCTGTTCGTGGTGTTTCTTACCTTTTTGTCCCCGTCTTTGTTCGTATGTTCGTTAATACGTCAGAAAACGTTTGTTAGAGATTTATCACATTTTGACAAAAGAGGGCGTAAACGTATAGGGACTACTTATCGCACAAAATAAAAAAAAGGTGAATTTAAAGATCTAAACGCCTCCAATTACAATGTTTAAATTGTTTCGCTAAATAGTCATGTTGGTCTATCAGTTAAAAGAGTTACATTCTGAGCCATATATCCCCTTTGTCTCGTTTCTTCGCTTTTATTTGTACGTATGACATACGAAAGATATGAACGCAGGAGCACTCAAGTTTTCCTTAAGTTCAAAAATAGATGTGTGATACATGACTTAATACCAAAGTTACAGTGAATTTAAATTCTGCATATGCGGATTTGGAACCTTACAATATCTAAATTTTTGTAAATTTTGTTGAAAACTAAGGAGTATCTCCCTCATGAAAAGCTCTGTCCTTCGCTGATTTTGGCTTTATATTTAGATCATATTGGTTATTTGTTCTCTATAAATTTTTGCATATCTTTGAGTTTTTGGTCTTCCAAACGTTTAGATTTTAGGTTCCAAATAGAATCGGCTTTCGGGTCAGCACCGAAGTACTGACTACTGGGCTGGTGAATACCCTCAGGGACTTACAGTCCACCAGCAGTGGCATCGACCCAGTGGTAACAAATGACTAAATACCGAAGTTACAGTGAATTTAAATTCTGCATATTTCACATTACGTCATTTGTATAGTCAATGTGAAAAATTATTAATCCGAAGCAACAGTACAAAGTTTAAGAAATAAGAATTAATTGATGATGCTACATGCAGTACTCCAACCTTATGACCAGTAAACATTCATTAAATGTCAATTGTGCATCATACAAGGGGTATCTTTGTAAATAACAAATATGGATTTCTCTCATTCGTTGTATCAGCTATATTAAATATTTTCAAATACATTTCTTGCAATGCGAATTTTGTTACTTTGACGAACAAATACGATCAGTTCATGTTGAGACTGCCTCTTGAACTGTTGACTTATATTGAAAATTTAGCAAATGTATTTTTTTCTAGATTTTTAAAATTTTTGAGATATTTATTTCAAATATTCGGTATAAAGTTGTCACCGTACAGAGATATAAAAAGAATTATATGCTATTATATGGAACTTATCGTTTACAGTTCTTTTTAAAGGGAGGAGATCCTCTGCGGTAAGGCATGATATATGATTGACTCGTTCCAGAATTTGCAATCACATTCCTATCTTTAATAACGAACTGATTTCAGGCTATCCCGTCTTTCATTCTAACATTTACGTTTCTCTATCATTATCATTGGATTTTGAAAATACATGTGACTTTCAGTCAAATGAGTTAGCTTGTAGAGGTGGTGTACTGATAGGACGTTTTCTTGTTTTGACTGCTTATTTGTTTTGCTATTTTTCATTATAAATCATTTTTGGGGAATGGGGAAGGAGACAATAACACACTAAATGAGAGCGTGGATTCCAAATTTGACAGGGGTATGACAACAGCGGAACTTTCATAAGTGCAAACTTTTATTAGATTATCTGAGACATTCAATTTTGTAAAAGATTCAAGCCGAAGGTACTAGAGTACGTAACAGAGTCAAACAGAATCAGTCCCTGGTTACAAATTAAATATATTGGTAAATTCCCTCTGTAAAACAATAACATCCACGTTAGTACAAAAAACAAATGCAAAAAATATTTCTATGTTTCATTAAAAAACGCGCCGTTCGAAATCTGCTCTATAATTATGCTCTCCGCTTTGTATATTTCTCTGTTCGTGGTATCTCATTTAGTCGGTTTTATATTGTGTGTGTGTTTTCATTTTTAATTTTTTTATCATCTTGTTTTGTTGTCTTTATTTTTCTCAGATTTTTTAGTTTAAGGTAGTAGACCCGGGGTAACCCCAAAATTTTCCACAAATTCAATTTTCTTAAAATTCACAGCATGAAACAATTATGTGCTAATTTACTTCAAGAAACAATTTTTGAAAAGTTTCACCGTAAGAATTTTGATATACAGCTCATAGAAACACCCCTGTCAAAGGGGTCTTAAATTCTGTTAAGAAATCACCATAAGGCGTATAAATATGAATTTCGTGTAAGTAAGAAACAGCGTAAACTAGTCCTAAATTGTTAAACTGCTTCTAAGAAAATTGTTGAACTAAATCCATATAATAAATATCATAAGCACACATTAAGTGTTGATTTGCAATACCAAAGCAATTGCATTGTCAAAACAATTCTGACAATAGAGCTTTGTTCAATTTCTTCGAAATGAAAATCCTATAATTCAATTTTCATCAAAAACTGAGAAATAAAAGATCCATCTCACATATAAATTATGTCAAAATTTCAGAAAAAATCACCGTACCGTTTTTTCACAATGTTTGAAAAACTGCATGAAAAGGCATAATTGCCCTAAATACTGAACGTCAAGTTGAAAGAATTACCACCCTTGCCAAATATATGACTTTCATTTAATGTTAATATTTTCAAGATTCCTAGTAAAAACATGGTAATTTTAATGCAGGCATTATGAAGTGATTTTTAAAAGGATGTATTTTCATGATAAAATGGATATTTTATTTTATTTATGAAAAAAATATTATAAATCTTGCTATTATTCATACCAATTGCAACAAGCAATTTTTATATAAAAAGGAGTTATCTCCTCTTACCCAGGTCTACTACCTTAACGTATATATGAGATTCTGAAAATAAATGATGTTTCTTGTGTTATTCCTGCCCTTTTTCTCTGCATGGAACATCGACACCAAAGTGAAATTTTAGTGAATAAGGAACAGGTATGTATGGGCCCTTGTTGATGGTCCTGCATAAAGAAAAAAATATTAATCTGTATCTGTAGCTTCCTCCAATGTCTTGAAAACCATTCAAAGAAAGTACTGTCTAGTGCAACGGATCTGAGTGCAATATATATAAAGTGATATCCAGTTTTGGTAGCCTAGTGCATATAATTCATATAACAATATTCCACCAATGGATTGAAAAGAACCTGTTTGACAATAGCGGTACCCTCCACTTATATTTACAACTTCCGCTCCATGCACAATGTATTCCGCATTAAAGCAAAGTCAACCGCAACGCATATACTCAATACACATATCAAGAAACACTGTATATTACTACTATAAATTATTCAAACAAGTTCCAACTACATTGTCACATAAGTGTTCATATTGAATAAATAGAGATTAATACATGGCCCTTTCCATATAAGTACGATTATTATCCCGAGGCGCCAGCCGAGGGCTGATATGGGTCGAAGGATGATAACCGTGCTGATATGGAAAAGGCCATGTCTTAATCTGTTTATTATATGCTTCCTATAAGGAGTTATCATTACAACCGGACTGAAATAGTGATATCACCGGTCTGATATAGATATTTCAAAACGAGGCGGTCTGATATGGCCATATCAGACTGGGTATATGATATGGACTGTTAACTTCCGGCTTTATAAGTTATGCAAAACAGAACATATTTTCGCTAAGTATGTAATAACCTACTTAAAATCACATATCTATACTTAATATTAAAAAAAAACCTCACTCATTATGATAATATCAATACCCTTATATTTTTTTTAAATAAAAATTATAAAAACTCCATTAAAATATCTAAAATCACTTGTTATAGTATTTTATGGGAATCCAAACAGTGCTTCACAACAAATGAATTGCACCCCAGCGTACCAAAATCCACTCAAGGAAAAGGGGACCCCTCGCCCATCCATCCTGCCCTTTCTGCTTGATTGGTATATTCAGTACTTCACATATTTTCTTATGAAAAGCAATGATAAATCCCCTTGACAAGTGCTTCCAGCCTACTCTGTACCTCATTTGATTGTAAAATCATAGGGGCACCTGGGTTACAAACATCCATAACCATTATTTAAATCAACAAAAAGTTGTTTTCAGTGTTAAAAAAATGGATAACAGGAAACACCTACAATGGCTGTAAATTATAGTTACATGCAACAATTTGCAAGGGAATTACACTAGACAAACACGTATTAGACAAAAGACAAACGTAGACAACAATAGGAACTCGGGACAGCCGGACTTGGTACCGGCACTAGCAAAAGCCAGCGGTAGGGTTAAACCGGTTTATGGGTACCCAAACCTCCCCTTTATCTGTCCCGTTTCCCTATAGTCTAAAAACATACGAATAAAACCCAATACAGGTAGACTACTAACTCCATGACCACAATCTTGAAAGGAAAGCAGTATATTTTTTTTTAAAACGCAGCTTGTTAATGTCAATTAGCAATGATTGAATTTTAATTTAAAGGTTCAACGGTAGCCTTACGGTTAAGAACAAAATGTTCTTTCATTACCATCATGACAGAGCGGACACGACTCGAAATAATGCTGACTAGAGTAGTTTTGCTTTGGATGAGTACTAAACCGTACGCATGCGCCGTTTCAATATTCGTATGATGGTAATTTAAGCAAGCTTTATCTGCAATAGTTAAGTCGTAATCGAAAGTAAATTGTTTTGGCGTTTCTGTTAAAATTTATTCATTTACATCTGAATTTCTTTATACTTTTTGTATATGATTTCGCTATGATGACCTTATTTTGTACCCCTTTTATTTATAATATTTATCAACTGGCAGTGTTTGGTCATTTTATGGACTTAGCAAACTACCAGTTTAGGGTGCACTCGACCGGTTAAAGTCTCTACAATATTTGATTTTAATGTGAATAACGTCTAATGTTACATGTGTAGCGGGGATGATGATTTCATAAGCTTGAAAAACATTTCATCACAGTCTTAGAAATAATCAATAAATAAAATTGGAAACAAATAACTAATTACCAAAGTTACTGTGAATTTAAATGCTGCATATGCGCATTTCGACAACTTATATCTCTTCAATGCAGATAAAATCTAAATTATCATTATATTTTAGCTACCCTTCGTGTCAATTAGGTAATGATTCGTCGTGAAAGGTTCTTTTTTTCGGGTTACGTCGAGTTTTGTCTGAATGTGAAACATCTTTTATAAGGATATTTCAGCTTATGCATGCAGGAATGATTTGATATTTATTTGAAGTTTTTACATGACGAGTTGTACCTTGTCTTCCATTTACAAGTCTATCGCCCATCAACTTCATGTTTGCCGATATCTATCTGGCGATTGCATCCCTCTCCTCTTTCATTTCCAGCAATGTTTTGGTCCACGTTTAGACTAGTCATATTTGCATTGTTTACAGCAATGTTGAAGCAAATGTTCATTAGTATTAATCTTATAATATTGATTATTGAGGTGTTAAAAATAAAGTTAGTTTGAGTAAACATATGTTGTAACATCTTACTTCAATTTTAATTTCTCAACAGTGGAATTTAACCGTTTCACGTCTTGCTGCAGTTTGCTGTTTTCATTCTCAAAGGCTTTTCGTTTCGATGTTTGGCGTTTCAGTTTTTCCCTAGTTGTCTCAATATCTGTGTTTAAATTAGCAACTTTTTCTTCAGCATCCCTCAACCTGTTCATCGAAATCAATATACACAGGAAGAAAACACAGAAAATTTAAAAAGAAGGCTTAAAAGAGCAATATAAGCTAAATTTCATTAAATTTGTTGAAACTGTAAGAACGCATTCATTCGTATCCACATGTCAAAAAATGTGTCACAATCAAATGCATTCTCAGTTCCAATTATCAAATTAATTTGCACGCGATTTTGAACAGCTGTGTAAGCTGGTAAAAAAATCTTTAATACCGAACATTGAAGTGATTTAGTGTAAAGAATATATACTGGATATCATAGGACACACATTACTATGCATCGTGAAATTAAAAAGAGAATATCTCTCAAAAACTTGTTTGAACATCTTGATTTTTCATGCATAGTTTCTATATTCACTCTGAAACTTTCAGGTCAAGTCTTTCTGCTTTACAATCTAAATAAAGCAACTGCAATAGAATTTAGGCCCTTATGTGTTGAATATTTATACCTTGAGATGAGCAGATAGACAGAAAAAGAGAAAGAGAAAAATAGACAGGAAAAGAGAAAATGAAACAGACACAGAGAGAGAGAGAGAGAGAGAGAGAGAGAGAGAGAGAGAGAGAGAGAGACATAGCTGATACATTAATAAGAACAATAATAAAGTATGAAAAATGAAAGGATATGGAGTGAATAAATATGTGAGAAAAACGCACATGATACATAGAAAACTCCAGTTAATCAAGTTATTCCTGTCCACATCTTGATGTCATTAGTTTGTTTGAACTGATTACATATTGTCGAAAAACGTTATGTTTTTAAATAGTATTGAAACAGGATATGAGCATATGGGCGGATAATGAAGAAATCGACCAATTGAAGTATTAGACACTATAAAAATATAAAAACTGACAAGCAATACAAATTAAGAAATTTCGCATCCGATGACTTTGTATAAACCACTTGTATGACTGATGGACAAACTTGTAAAAGACTGCTAGGTTCGTAACATGGCTTTTACAAAGGAATTATTAACTTTGAAAAAAGCCTTCTAATCATTATACAAAAAGTCAAAGTTAGGGCTTTAAACTGAAACGTGTCTGCTTTTACAATTAAACTCTGCTGTTTCAACCTTTTGAAAACCTTCATTGGTCTGTCGTAAACTTATAAATAATATCGACGTCCCCCTTTTTTTACCCAAAAAGAAGGACAAAAACAGATTTCTTTTTCTTAAGATCTGTAATTAGATTTGATCATATGTAGTGGAGTGAATAGGAGGTCAATTTTTAAGATTTGAATAACCTGAAAGCCCTGTGGACTTTTTATTCATCTTACATGAAAGCCTAATACTTGATCTTTCAGATAATGATTGTCATCGATATTTCAGATGGTCCAAGCATACATTATTTCAGGGTCAAACTGGCGAGCAGAACATTTTTTTACTGTTTTTTTTCAATAAAAATCTAAAACATTTTATTCATGTAAAATTCGAAACGTTTTGCTCAATTGACAGGTATTGGTTTCTTTAATACATAAATTCTTAAATCCGACATCCGCCCAAACAATCGGATGTAAAGGTATATCTTAAAACGTGAATATTCAACAATTTACAACTAAGTACCAACTCTTGTGTCGTTTTTTTTGTATCAGATTTCTGGGGTAGGCAGTCAAAATGAGGGTTCATAATTTTGTATGATGTAGTCTATGTTCATCTGTAGAAAGCAAAAATCATTTCGGTAGTTCCAGTTTCTGCTTATTATAGCAGATCAAGACCCTGAATAGACAGATCACGTACATTTCTTTTTTTAAATATAAACTATACCAGCACAGCCTATACCCAAACACATCCTACAGTTATTTTCTGAAAGTTGAGATGTTGATAGATAGTATTACGATATTAAATTCAATGGGGCTTTTGGGTAACTAAAACTCGCGACTTTTTAAATATCCGCTGCTCTACAAATAAGTAAAGTTTTACTTCAATCTGGTCGTATTCGTGGTCATATGTGAGTCTACGAAATAGACATTGATTATACCACCAATGATTGATAAAATTCTAGTTGAGTATTGTACAAACCAACCAATTTTTACATAAATGAGTGAAATCCGAGTCGTCAGTCTGAAACGAACAACCAAAGGACAATGGCAAGGTCGGGAAAATAAAGAATAAGAGACATAAATTATTTCATTCTAAGAATTTAATTTAGTTTTTGACCACCTCTAAAGCAGGATTACACAAGTTTCATTTCCAGATTCTTCCTCTTACTTCACATGTTGTCAGAACATATTATACCTGATATATTGAACAGAACATTCTTCTTATGCGCAAAAATGTAATTTTTCACTATATGCAGCCTTTTTAATGTGAATCTTTTATTGCTAGGAGGTTTTTCCAACATGCACGAAGGGGCTCTTTTTATTTTTTAGTAATTTTTTATTTTGTTTATTTTTGTATTTGTTTTTGTTACTTTGTATTTTGTTGTTTTGTTTGTTTTTTTCCGATTTTTTTTCTTTTTTTTTTTTGGAGGGGATTGTTTCTTTGTTTTTTTTTTCCTTTTTTTGTCTTTTCTTTTTTCATATGTATATATTTACTGTAGGAAAAGTAGAGTAATCTGAGGAATAACAGATGTCTTTGGCCGTAACACGCAAAACAAAACATGGAAGTATCAATTTTTGCGACATTTAGAATCCTTTTACGTCTGTGTGCAACATGCAAATTTTAGAGACTTTTCTTTTGCAAATTTAAGAGCCCTTGTTTAGGGAACGTACCTTTGTGAACGTGAAGGCTGAGGTCTATTAACAGATCCGTCATCATCATCATCACTGCTTAAAATAAAAATAAGAAACAAAAATAAGTTTTTATGTTAGTACTATAAAAAGCTAATATTTAGTCTAAGAAAACATGCATCCAGAAATAAAAAAAAGCATAAAACATAATTTCTTGGGGATGAAATTAACATAGGTTGAACAAATGCCTGACTAAGCAGCTTTTGGGACAGTATTTTTGCTCTGTTAAAAAATTACTGTATAAACTACACGCTTGACAGTATCGAAGCAACTGTGATATGAACAATCCATAGGCTGAAGAGGTAGGGTTATTGCTGCTAATAAAAGGAAAGTTCGCAATTGGGAAATAAAAAATCATCACTCTTATCATTTAACTTAGACTTCAATCGTCCATCTTCTTCAATATACAATAACAGATCTAGGTACGAAGCTGAAGTCGGTCTTTCAGTTGTTTCTTTAATTTCAAGCTCATTGGGATAGATCTTAAGTAAATACTCCTTAAATATAGGATTATTAAGAGAAAGTACATCATCTATGTAGCAGAAGCTGAATTGAAGGACTGGGTTAAATATTTTTGTTTTCTTTGAATAAGCCTTTGTTAAAACTTGGCCTCCTACGAGTAAAGGAAAAGGTCAGCTAAAAGCAGTGCACAGTTAGTTCCCATTGGAATCCTTGTTGTCTGTAGGAAAAAACGACCTCCGAATTTGACAAAAATATTGTTTATCAAAATTCTTACATTTTGATTACGTCAGTCTCGGTGTACTTCTTGTTTGAATCAGTGTGGTTCTTAACAAAATAAGTCTTGTCTTTCCCTATAACTTAATAAGTTCTCCATTTTTAGTGAGGAAACATCTGTGTATTAAATCTGCAATTACTGTTTTAAGTTTATTGTATCGCAGGGTTGTATAAAGAGTAGAAAAGCCAAAGATTTGAATGCTATGGCAATGGGTAAGACTGGTTGAGGATAGCTGTTCAAGGAGATCTTTTGAATTTTGAAGAATCCACATTTGATTCACACCCCTTGTGGAGTAAGCTTTATTACAGTAATTTTTCATGTCATCTCTGACTGCGGTCAACAAAGTAGTGACGAGCTGTAAAAGGGATTTAATGGTGCATCTGGAAGACCCGGTAATGAATCTCTGTTTTTATGGATCTTTATGAAGTTAAGTTACAAAACTGCTAAAAATCTTTACCAATGGCGCATGTGTAGTTTTACAGTGAGTCCTGTGTGAAAGAAAAACATATTTTAGTCATCCTTTCGAAACCTTTGAAGGAATTTAAACCAAATTGGAATTAAATGATGCATTTGAGATCATCTACAGAAATTTCGCGTTACAATCAGAGCAATCAACACACATGGGTTCCAGTGCAGAACCTCTTTAATAAACTATTGTATCAAAGTGACCGAAACTGTACAAGATTTTGTAAATAAGTATAATTGCTTTTTTTGTTTCGGCCTGATATAAGCCGTCAGTGGGAACATAGTTTAACATTAGAGCCAACGGAAAAAGCATATTTTAATCATGTCATAATATTAATATATTCCAGGTATTGTAAGCTTAATGATAAACAAGTTCTGGACACATGTCGAAACCTACATCAATTTTTTTTTTTTTGAATTTTTTTCACTACACATATTTTTTTCAAAATTCCTTTATGTTTATTTTGCGAGTGAAATACTAATTCTGAAATTGAATTATCGTAACATTCTATGAAATGTTTGAAAAGATATCAGGAAACGCCTACAATAGCCCAAAATAACAATTTTCCAGGGAACTGCGTAAAAAAAAAACAATAAAAAAGACAAACGTAGACAACTACAGGAACTCGGGATAGCCGGACTAGGCAAAAGTACTTGGATTGAACCGTTTCACCCGTTTCTTTCCGTTTCCCTAAAGTATAATAAACAAAAAACAAACAAATATAGGCAGACTATTAACTCCAAAACCACAACATTGAGAACGAAAGAATAAGACAATGCGTAATTTAGATAACAAAATACCCAAATTGCTGTTAATTTGGAATCTGCATATGCCCATTTCGACAATTTATGTCTCTTTAGTGCAGATAAAATCTAAATTTTTGAAAATCCATATACCGAAAAATCTGTAAAGGCTGATAGAGAACAAATTACCAATAAGATCTAAATCGAAAAGCCAAAACCAGCTCAGGACAGAGCTATGCAAGAGGGAGATGCTCCTTAGTTTTGTACAAAATTTAGATATTGCAATTTTCCTATTAAAATTGGTTTTCGGGCCAGCACCAAAGTATTGGCTACTGGGTTGGTGAATACCCTAAAAGTCCAACAGCAGAGGCATCGGCCCAGTGGTAATAAATAACAAAATACCGAAATTGCTGTTAATTTGGATTCTGCATAGAAAAATGGGTCGCCACTATACTGTCGCATTTCGGAAGAAATATCACCTCAAAATTTCCAAAAGCGTTTGGTAAAGAATCACATGGAGTTCAAAAGACATCGACAGTATCAATAAGAGGCCAGTATACCTGTAAAATCTTCAGATCATTGGATCCCAAAGCCGATTGCGAATCACACCATATTAAGACATCAAATATTCATATTTTCTATAAAACCTCTTAAATACGTTTAACAATTTTTGAAATCGGTAACCTCGTTGTAAAAGTTTGGAAATGATAGTAAGGTAATGCTCATTTAATTCGTCAAGAGTAGAACACTAGCGTACGAACCGTAATATTTGAGTGCACACCGTATGAAGTGGAAATGTTATATAAAGTTTAGAAAAATCATATCTGTCAATTGACAACAACGGCCTTTTCATTGATACTTATCTAAGTAAAACTTCAATGGAATTGTTCACACTTCAAAAGTAATTTACACCTTGTCTGCAGTTTTGATAAGTTGTTTTTTTATACTTTAATACAGGTGAATGCACTTGTTAAATCGATTTATAAATTAGTGGTAGAACAGTTAATCGATGCAGAAATAAAACGATGATTCTAGGGATTTTTGTGAAACTTAGGAACCAAGTACATGGCAGTCTAATTGTTATCTTTATGTGGACCTTGGAACATTTCTGTATAGTTGCATTGCAACTTGGTAAATACTGAATGTTTTTTTGGTTTTTTTTCTCAAAATTAGTAGGTAATAAAGTGCTACACTTTGCCAACTCTTTTTGTTGGACATCTTTAAAGTACTAGTTTTTCTTACAATTAACAGAAAAATTTCTTGGATGCTTTGTCGGATGGTACAAACACAAATATTTTACTAAGATCTCTGAATTTTAACTTTATTCTATTAGCAGACAGTAAAGGCGGAAAGGAAATTGTTTTTAAATAAAACCAGAAAAATCAGGCCTCTATCTGTAAAATTCCAACGAGACATATATCTTCCCTACTTTTTTCCAATAAGAAATATCCTGAAAAATAGTAATATCTTAAATGCAGCCTTTAATGGTCGTAAAATGCGAAATTAAGGACTTGTTACAATGTAACTGGGTTAAATAGACTTTTGAAATAAAATGCCATCCCCTGGAAATTTGTTCATCTTTGAAACTGACAATGTAAATAACCGATTCTTTGTTTACAATTATATTATCTGTCTTGACACAAACACTCTAACTTTAAGTTACTATAAAATAAATATAGATTACACCAAAAGATCCCGTTTATTACCATATTTTATCAACTAGAGATGGCTAAATTTTACAATTTTAAGTCCGAGGCTTGCTGAGCATTTAAAATCTTTAAAGTAAGTGAGAACAGAACCGTCAGTCTAAAAAGAACAATCCAAGGACAATGGCAACGTCGGAAAAACAAAGAAACGAAGACATAACATGAGCACGGCACAGAAAAGAAAATGAAGACACGCACATATACAAAAATGAACAACACGGACCCAATAAAAACCATGGGTGAGATCAGGTGCACCGGTAGAGTAAGCATCTCCTGCTTCTTATAAGACACCCGCCGTGTTGAACATGTCAACTCCGGTAGTAAAGTCAAATCCGGTAGAGGAAAAACAAACTACTGGCAAAGTGAAAGATCTGTTGTCATCTGGGAGACAGATATCTCATAGCGGTCCACAAGATCGTGATGTCGACCGTAAAACTTCTGTAGTGATGACCTCAATTTATGGGCAACATACCCTTGCTTAAGTAGCCTATTTGTGAGCAACCGAGCTCTATCAAGGTAGTCACTGTATCGACCACAGGCCCTTGAGTAGCGAATGAGTTGGGAAATGTAAACTCCGTATGCTGGTGCTTTTGGAATGTTGCTACAAAGAAAGGGGATGTTGACTATTGGAAAAGTGAAGTCATCGCGTTTGTCATATAGCCTAGTTTGTAGTGTACCTCTTTTGTCAATTTCAAGATGAAGGTCAAGGAACGAGGCTGATGTGGAAGTATATGTAGTATCCTTAATTTCTAGCTCTTTTGGATAAATAAGATGAAAAAAAAATCACCAAAGCGAGGATTGTTTAGTGATAAAATATCATCTATATAACGGAAGCTGAAATTAAAGGACTGGGCCATTTTTTTTTATCTTTATTTTGAAGAAGCCCTTGGATGAATTCAGCTTCATATGAGTGGAGAAATAGATCAGCTAAAAGAGGCGCACAGTTTGTGCCCATTGGAATTCCGATAGTCTGTTGAAAAACAAGTCCTCCAAACTGGACAAATATATTGTCGATCAGACATATCGACAAATCTTAAAGTGTGTGTACCATTCGTATTTCAAGATAATGTTATAGTGAAATCTTCCTTAACGTACCTTTGTGGCGATGATGAAAGTGAATCAGCATTAGATTGGTCTCCATCAAAATCACTGTATAAAGTAGAAAAAATATAAACAATGAAAGGATATGGGTTTTACATGAGACAAAATATCTACAAATGCATGGCAGAACAAAGCAAAGGAACAACCCTTTTAATGGTTTTGTTCATGTTGAAGTCACCACGAGGCATTCAACAATGAGCTTTTTCCATATTAAATTGAAGTCTATATTATAATACTATAAGATCCTACTACTAAGTCGTTTAGACCACATCCATACCAAATAACAAAATACCTAAGTAACTGTTTACTTAGTTTTTGATTATGGGCATTTCGACAACTTATGTCTTTTCAGTGCAGATAGAAACTAAACAATTAGAATACCCTAAACTCCGAGACGGTTAAAAACTGATAGAGAATAAGTAACCTAATAATCTAAATGGAAAGGAAAAATCGACAAAGGGAGAAACTCCTTAATTATCATCAAAATTTACAAAAAATTAAAAAATATTGCAAGTTTCTAAATAAAATTGACTTCGGATTAGCACTGAAGTACTGACTACTGGGTTTGTGAATACCCTTTGGGGGCAAACAGTCCACCAGCTTTGATGCTTCATTGGGTGCATGGTCAAAGTTTCCTGCACAAAACGGAATATATATTTTTAAATCAAACAAAATTTCTGGCCTGCTGAAATTAAATGGTTGCCCCAACAGAACCTAAAAGCGCAAAAGATTATGCCGCTAACACATCCTTTGTGTTAACATTTTTGATGGATCTGTAAAACTTCTCCAATCACATTTCTATATTTCCACATCACCCATTTCACCATAATAAGTATAGAATGGAAAATAGTATTTTCAATAATCTTACTATCGTATATTCCTCTAGTATTATAGTTTCTTCATTTAAACATGTTAAAGTTATATAGGGTTATTGCATGAATATTGGGGAATATTGTCCCGAGTAGAATTTTATATTGCACGAGCGTGCGAGTGCAATATATATTCTACGAGGGATAATATTCCCCAATATTCCTGCAATAACCCTTTTATTGTATAGCAACGCTGAAATTTGATTAAAAAAAACGGACTTTTGTTGTCAATGACGTCATAAAATTGAGATCATATTTGATTTTAAAATTATTTTATTAAATAAACATGAAAAGGATTGGATAGCAGGCTGACACCTATATATATATATATCCTCTCCTTAGGTCATATTTGCACTAGTGCAATATGGAAATTTATTGCACGCTTACATTTGGTCGCTTTATTAGGGAAATATTATGTGGCTATACAATAATATTGTTTACTAAAGCATTCAAACCGTTATACTGCCGAAATAATTTATTTATTGTTTCCCATATTCTTTTAGAAAATTTACAATTGCAGAAGAGATGTTCAAGAGATTCTATTTCCGTTTTTACAGAAATGACATCTACCATTATTTAAGCGACCAATTATTTGTAACCTTTACTCTGTATAAATAATGTTGTGCATTACTATCCAACTTAATTGATTTGCTTTCCTATTTGCGAATTTTTTTAATAAACATCTCCAAATTTATCTCCAATATAATTCTTGATTAAAACGTATTACACTTTAATAACGGGGTTATTTCAAAAAAGAAATCCTGAATAAGTTTTAAAGATATCTTGCGGTTTTCGACTATTCTGTCTCATTTGTCGAAAAAACATTAATACATTTTTAATGCATAAGGAATCAATATTCTCTATTTCAGGTATAATATTGTAACATAGAATATCTATAAATATTTGGGGTATTGCAATTTTTATTCCTGACCCTTCTGTAATCAAATTTCTTATATCTCGGAGGTTGTTAAAATATAATTATAGGTTTTAAAACATTTTTTTCAGAAGAAAGCAGTCGATTTAGATGATTTTTTGTGCCACTTAAAATTGGAACTGACTGCGTAAGCATCTTGTTTAGCTGCTTAAAAACACACTCCAGATAAAAGGAAACTTTTAGGTTTATTGACCTGATAAACTAATAATTTGTTTTTCAAGATAAATAAATTCCAAAAAGTTTTATTCCTGTATCAATCTTCTTTCATTTGTGTAAACCCTTTGTACACATATTCATCTCCATTTACTCCAAGTATGCAAACAAGATGGTATGCAATTTGATAGTAAACAATTTAATCATAAATACAAACTGTTAATCTCACCATTGTAAAAAAAATTATAATCCATAGAATAAAAAAGCATGGTGTCCATTTTATCACTCACGATTAAAGTGCATTCTCCCTTGATAATCGGTAACGTGTGCGATTTAAAAATTGATAAGTGTGAAGGAAATTACATGAATTAAAATTGATATATTTTGTATGTTGCATGGTTGGTGAATTTATGTAATATGATAATATTTATATATATGATATGCTTATTGGAATTGTTGGTGTTAAAATTAATAATAGCTTGTATGGTCCTAATTATGCATATTTTTGTTAAGTAAATCCCCTGGTTTACTTAACAACTAATACACAGGGATGAACCTTAGTTGGATCATTGTACAACTAAGGAGATTTTGTTGTGGAATGAAATAAATAATTGTTGATTATTAAACAAAGAAAAAAAGGAATTCTAAATGTATTCTTAGAACGCGACATAAAAGACTTTTCAATTAGTGATGAATTTTAACCCTTTGTGAAAATTAAGACTTTCTTTTGTCGTTTACACTGCCAGTAAATAAGCCATTGTTAACAGTTATACTATTTGTCTAGTCACAAACGGTCCAATTCGTTTATTTATATAATAAAAAAGATTATTCAAAAGACTTTAAAAAATGCAGTGAAGCAATCACATTTTAAAAAATATCAAATATTTTTAGCAAATATAGTTTAGCAAAAATCTTAAATATCAAAAAGAAGAAAACGTTTAATTTTTGAAAATTTAACCACATCGTCAAAACTAATGTATTTTTTTAGACCTTTGATCAAACTTAAAAATTTTAAATTTGAAATTTTATTGTTGATTGTTTCGCCTTTTTAAAAGATAGACTTTCCGATTTTTTAATACAAAATTATCAACAATCAATGACAATAGAACATTGTGAATCGGCTTGATTTAATGATCATGACCCCTGTCAACGCAAAAAGTGAAAGCTGTTTTTACCTTGAGTTAAGTGAGACGGGAGGGGTGGGTTGGACAAGCTGGGGGCTAACTTAAATTTGTGTGCTCGTAATTTCTGTGGAGATTTATATTTTCAATGAAATAGAATGACTTATTAAAAATAATCCATCTATTCTAAAAACACACAGATATCAACACCGTTTACGCCAATATTTGTCCGTTTGGAGAGGAAGGATCCTGGGGTTAAGTTAGATCGACACTAATACATGGTGCATTCGATTGATGCATACACTAAAATACACGCATGCGGAATGTTCTTTTCCCAGCCTTTTCATTGTTACGTCATACTATATTGACACATGTAGTCCATGGGCTGGAATAACCCCCCGTGCACCCCCCCCCACTTATGATCCCCACCCATATTTTTCAGTCCTTCTATATCCCCTCTTCAAAATTAAACATGTTAACATGAGCATAACCTGCACGCAATATTGGAACAGGCCCCCTTTTTGGACCTACCCAACGAAATTTTGGAAAATTTCGTTTTTGATCAAAGTTTTTCTTTCAGTTGCTTCAAACTGCGGATTGGTACCTCTCAGTTATACAAAAAAGGTATAAAATGATAGCCTATGGTATAAGCTTTACGAATATTCCACAAAAGTACCATTTCTATACCCAATACGTTATGAAATTTAAAAAACCTTACCCCTACCCCTTCGAAATGTTGACGTAAATTATAAGATTTTTCTCGAAATTGTGCAAGTTCAATGGTTCCTAGAAACCAATATTTTGTTCATTTCATAATTCTTGGAATTGTTTTTAGTCTTTTAATGTCCTTCCTTAAAAATTAAGCATGTTAACATAATGTTAATATGTCTTGAATGACCAAACTACCACTTTTAAATACACAAATAAAACACATCTTTGAATATTTTCGTTTTCGACAAAGTTTTTTCCCTATTTTGCCTCATCTTATCTATGAGTGGTTCAAATTCAAGAAAGGATGAAATAAAATGGAAGTACATAATGTCTTCTTTACAACTGGCACACTTTATGGCAGTTTTGAAGTATTATAAACTTCCTAGATCCATAAAACTTACCCCTACCCCAACAAATTTACTCTATAATTGTCAATTTTTTGTCCTTGATCGCATAAAAATTACCAGAACACGCAATTTGTGTGTTGTATACGACAAGGTTGCATGAATTATATTGTGACTTCGTATTTAAACAGCCATTTGTTGACTTAAAGTCGATATCTTGCCCGAAATTTATGAAAAATGGGCATTTTCTACATTTCAGATTTAGCCAAAGTTCATTGTTAAATCGTTATACATTCAAAATCTGGAGGATATATCTGCAGATATGCCAAATAATTGTTCTAATGGATATATAAGATGTCTTAAAAAATTGCCTAGAAAAGCAAGGAGTGTTTAATGTGACTCTGAGTACCGAAAATCTTACCCCTACCCCGACCAATTTTCCCTAAAATTGTCATTATTTTCCCTATGTTCGCATAAAAATAACCAGAACACGCAAAATGTGTGTTGTATATGACAAAGTTGCACAAATAACTTTATGATTTGCTATCTTAACAGCCATTTGTCGACTTAAACTCAATATTTATCCCAAAAGTAATGAAAAATGGGAATTTTCAACATTTCAGATTTATCGAAAGTCCACTGTTAAATCGTTAAATATGTCAAATCCGAAGCATATATTTGCAGATTTGCCATCTAATTGATCTAAGCGATTCATTAGTTGTCTTAAAACATTGTTTGGAAAAACAAGGAGTGTTTAATGTGACTCTGAATACCGAAAATATTACCCCCACCCCAACAAATTTTCCCTAAAATTGTCAATTTTTTTGTCTATGTTCGCATAAAATTAACTCAAACACGCAAAATGTGTGTTCAATATGACCATATTGCATAAATTGCATCACGATATGATATTTTATCAGCCATTTGTTGACTTAAACTCAACATTGTACCCAAAATTGGGGAAAAATGGGAATTTTCAACATTTCAGATTTGGTCAAAGTTCACAGTTAACGCGTTATATATGGCAAGTCTGGAGGATATACCTGCAGATATGCCAACTAATTGTTCTAAGGGATATATTAGTTGTCTGGAAACAGTGTTTAAAAAATCAAGGAACGGTCAATGTGACTCTGAATACCGAAAATCTTACCCCTACTCCACCAAATTTTACCTAAAATGGTCAATTTTATGTCTTTGTTCGCATAGAAATAACCAGAACACGAATAATATGTGTTATATATGACAATGTTGCATGAATAATATCATGATTATGTTTTTTAACAACCATTTGTTGTCTTTAACTCAATATTTTGGCCCAAATTGATGAAAAATGGGAATTTTCTGTATTTCAAATTTGTCCAACGTTCACTGTTTAGTCCTAATACATGTCAAAACTGGAGGATATGTCGGCAGATATGCCATTTAATTGTTGTTTAGAAAAGCAGTGAGTGTTTAATGTGACTCTAAATACCAAAAATCTTTCCCCTACCCCAACAAATTCACCCTAAAGTAGTCATTTTTTTTCTATATTCGCATGAAAATTACCAAAACCCGCAAAGTCTGCATTGAATATAAAAATGTTACAATAATCTTATCATGATTTGTCATTTTAAGTCTCACTTTTCAGATTAAACTCAATATTTGGTACAAAAGTGATGAAAAATCGGAATTTGCAGCATTTCAGATTTGTCAAAAATTCACTTTTAAATAGTTATATGTGGCAAATCTGGAGGATTTATCTGTAGTTATGCAAATTTATTGTTCTTGGGGATATATAAGGTATCTTTAAACAAAGTGTAGAAAAACCAGGGGTGTTCAATGTAACTATAAATACCGAAAAATTTACCCCTACCCCAAGAAAATAATGCTTAAACAATGCAAAAAATTTTGTCTGTTTGTACATATATATGAACAAAACAAACTAATATTTTTACTCTCTTTTAAAAATGCCTTTCATATGTCGTAATATGCAATTTTAACGCAGAAAATATGGGCAAAATTGAATATTTTGGGCGATTTTCGTGAAAAATTGGAATTTCAGGATTTCGGAATGTTAAAAAAATTCAAAGTTTAATTGTTGTATAACTACCAATAAACCACGGGCATGATTTTATTTGTTTTATATAAGAGTCTCTGTGCATTTTTGCGCCTGAAATGTTACATTATTGGACATTTATACAATGTTCAGGCTTTTCAAGCTGAATAAAATGAAATAAATTGTGTTGATTTTTTTTTTTT
>MJUU01028357.1:69111-82878 GCA_002080025.1 Modiolus philippinarum
GGGGGGGTAATATGTTTGCAATTTATGAGAGTTTAGTTAGTCTTAAATGGTCAAAAGCATACTTTCTGATAGCTTAGATATAGTGAAACAATATTTTATCAACATTTTTTACGTTAGATACCAAATTCGTCAAGTTTTAATCTCTAAGTCAAATTAGCAATAATTCTGAAAAACGGAAAATTTCCATTTTTCATGAAATTTCGAGCAGAAGGGCCAAAAAAGACCCCTTAAAAAGATTGAATTTACTTAAATGGGCTTCTGCATGTCAGCTTTAGTGAAATACACAAAATAATTGGCATAAGATATTATCTTTTTATCATTTAGAGCCTGAATATTTTAAATTTTCTCTTAATTTTAAGGGGGAGGGGTGCTAATTTTGGCATTTCTGATCCCACCATAAGGCTGACTCTAAATTTTTTTCACGTAATTTGTTGCTTACATATCATAAATCATTATTGCATTGTCAATTATGAGATATATATTCAAATCTATACGATCCAGAAGCAAGAAAGACGAAATTGTGAAAATATCTAAAGTTCCGAAAATTTCCATTTTTCAACATTGTTTTTCCAAAAATCAAAATTTTAAGGACTTTTATGGTCTTATTTTTCAACATTGTATCATAACTGATAAATTAAGCATAAAAACTAGATCAAATGATGAGATTTATGTATCTGAAAGGAATTGAAAGCTTAAAAATCGTGATTTTCGCTATTTTTGGCAGGGGGAGGGGTATATTTTTTGCATCCCCAGATCACAAAAATAGCATAATATGCCCAAACTTGTGTTCATTGTAAAGTATATTTAATAAGCTTTAATTTGATACCAAATTTCAGTACATCTCACTTATCTACATAAAAATTATGGAGCTTAAAAGATAAAATTAAGAATAAAACTAAAATACAGGAATTTTGTGTGATGTACTATAAAAGTGGCTCTATACTGTCTATGCGTGCAGGTTATATTCATGTTAACATGTTTTATTTTGAAGAGAGGGGATATAAAAGGACTGAAAAAAATCGGTCTGGATCATAAGTGGGGGAGGGGGGGGGTGCACGGAAAGTGATTTCAGCCCATGGCCTAATGTATATCACTCAATTTCCCGCCAATTATCTCAGATTATCTCCATTTGCCCTAAATATTTTCTATGTTGTAAAATACATAAAATATCTCTCTTAATCAAACGGTGACATATAGATTTTTCAGCTCAACAGATAGCTCAAGTGCATCTCTCTAAAATAAAAAAAATTAAAAATCCGTCTGATATTTATTTCACAAAAAGCTAAACAATAAGCATGTTCTCAAGAGTTCGGTTATATTATTTGTAATACATCGGCAAACGAATACCGAAGCAAGAACGAGGAAAGGGGAATTTCTGAAATCATAAAACCAAAATCACTGCAAATCACAGCAACACGAATTGAGACAGTACGACAAAGACAAAACAAATAAACAAAAATGAACAAGAACACTACAAAACTAGAGGACTAGCAGTGTGAACCCCTATAAAACTGAGGTATCATGAGTTGTTCCGGAAGGGTAAGCATGATCTGCTCCATGCGTGGCACCCGTCACACTACCAGTGAAAAGTCCGGTTTTGTCACAGTCGGTGTTAGTCAGTCCAGTAACAAACTCTGGATCTACCCAAAGATATCTGTTCTGATTTGTGAAAAAGAAACATTGTAATGGTCTGTCAAATCGTGGTGACGACCGTTAAACTTCTGTAGTGACAATTGCAACAGTGACTGAACATACCCTTGATGTATAAGTTTTTGAGACAGTAATTTCGCTGTACAAACTACAGGCACGGCAATAGCAAATAAGTTGTAAAATGTACACGCCATATGCCGGAGAAGTGGGAATATTACTGCTCAAATAAGGGAAGTCTACTATTGGAAAGTCGAAATCATCACGCTTGTCGTAAAGTTTTGTTTTCAGACGTCCAGAGTTGTCAATGTAGAGGTATAGGTCCAGGTATGATGCTGATGATGGTGTATCAGTGGTCTCTTTGATTTCGAGTTCATTTGGGTATATAAGATGAAGGTTATCCTTAAATTGAGGATTGTTAAATGAAAAAAACATCATCTATATAACGGAAACTGAAATTAAAGGATTTGGCTAGCTTATTGTCTTTTTTCTGAACTAGCCTTTGCATGAACCTGGCTTCATACGAATAAAGAAACAAATCTGCTAAAAGCGGCGCACAATTAGTCCCCATAGGTATCCCTATTGTCTGCTGGAAAACTTGTCCTCCAAATTCTACAAATATGTTATCAATCAAGAATTACAGCATTGCAATGACATCCTCCTCTGTATACTTTTTGTGTGAATCAGTGTGATGTTTAACAAAATAGGCCCCATCTTTACCTATCACTATATATGAATATCTTCTTTCACCCTTTTTAGTACAGAAAGACTGATGTATTAAATCCCAGAGTACTGACTTTAGCTTATCATGTGGAAGAGTAGTATAGAGAGTAGAGAAATCAAAAGTTTTGACACTGTTGCAGTGGTTAAGTTCAGTTAAAGATAGATATTCTAATAAGTCTTTTGAGTTTTTGAGAATTCACATCTGATTCACTCCACTTGTTGAGTATAATTTATCACTATATATCTTGAGGCCATCTTTGACTGCAGTAAGTAATCAAGTGAGGAGCTTAGAAAGAGGTTTTGTTGTGCATTTGGAAGACCCAGATGCCAAATGTAAATGTTGCTGAAACATGTAAATGTTGCTGAAACAATAATGAATTTTGTCTGATTTTCAAAGGCTGATTACAGGAAAAGTTAATCGGTGACATAATATTTTTATTTTATTTTTGGAATAGATAAGTTTATACCTACAAAATATCTTAAAATAAAAAAAAATGTCTAAAATTTTATAAGGCTCGAAATACCTTAAATTCCAATCTACAAGGACATAAGTAAATTAAACAATATGAAAATATGTGTGCAAATATTAAACACTATGGTAGAGTTTCTCATCGATTATATACTTGTCCAGTTTAGCTTTATTTGAGATGTAGTTGTTTTTTTTTGTTTTTTTTTTCTTTATTATTATTATATTTTTTACATTTAATTTTTGTTGGTTTTCAAAATGTTTTGATTTGATATGTATCACATCACTAACTTGTTCCTGTAATTTTTTTTCTGCAAATGCGCATTTCGGCAATTTAACTCCCATCAGTGCAGATCAAACCAATACATTTGGAAGTCCATTTACAGAAAAACATGTTAAAGCTGATAGAGATTACCTTAAAAGTAAAGCCAAAATTCAGCTTAGGACAGAGCTATGCATGAGGGAGATACTCCTTAGTATTAAACAAAATTTTGTAAAAGTTAGATATTGCAAGTTCCAATGCAATCGGTTAACACCGAAGTACTGACTTCTGGGTTGGTAAATACCCTCGGGGACTAACAGTCCACCAGTAGAGGTATCGGCCAAGTGGTAATAAATAACAAAATACTGAAGTTCCTATTAATTTATTTTCTGCATATGCATATGCATATGCATAAGTAAAAGACTATCTCTACATCATTCCTATTAGAGATAACCGGATAACTGAAGAATCATACGAACGTAACAACTTATCATTGGAAACACACATATCATACGATAGGGGATCTATCAATTTGTCTATTTTTGTTAAAATTAATAATTTGCATTTTTGGCTTATTCATTCAATCACAATATTCTGTTTTATTAGTATGTGCTTGATAAATAACACCTTGATCTTCTTTTTAATGATTTGGACATATTTCTCTATCAAGTCTTAAGATGTACATGTATAGAACAGTCCAGTATGGTAAGGTTAACTCGATTCACATGTTATGTCGCCAAGCCTATGACTATTTTTCAGGAGTAACAAAAGGGTATTAAAGTAATATTTTGAAAGAGAATCTACTGTAACCTAGTATAATTTCAAAATTTGACGAATATTTCTCTTTGTGAACTTCCTTCCGCAGTTCCATGTACACTATTCCGTTTGATTGAAACCACCTGTTAAATCTAAAACTTTATTTTACAGAGGATCTCTTGATCATTTATTTCATGCAAAAATGTTCGATGCACATCTGCATAAAGAAAATGTCGGTTGAGAATTTTTTATTTCAGTGTCGGGAAATAATATTGCGCATTTAATAAGCTACCTTTAAAAACAAAATATGAAACCCGAAAAAATAGCCGGAACACATTGCAATGCTACACAAGAAGGATGGGACTTTCATAAAACAATAGTATTTCATTGTAGCTTTCATAGTTCCCATTGGATATTTTTATTTCCATGGGAACAATCGCGTATTGTTCGTAAGAACTTTCCTTATAATTCCAATGGAAACCTTTAAAAGTCTCTTTGGAGCAAAATAGAGCAAAATATCTTTGGGAATAAAAATTTCATATGAACTATGAAAGTTTCAATGAGAAATACGATTATTCCTATGAGATTTATTGGCATTATGACACACAAGATTCCATATTGGGTTGATGAACCACATAGACCTACAAATTGTTTTTACCAATGTAAATTAACATTATGTATGCCTTATGTTCGGCTCCAAGAACTCTGGAAATAGAAGAATATTGCATAAAAATATCCAAAACATGGTTGCTTAATCCTCTTCTTGTTGATATAATGAATTTAGCCCCTATAGGTCCTTGATTATTGGAAGCTGAAAACGCTACGCTGAATCTGTTGACATACCCGACTGTCCAAAAATGAAAAGAAACCCATTAAAATACGATAAAAAATAACCGACCTGTAGGTCAATATGGAAAAATTCCAAATTGGCCCATTTAATTCTAAAAAGGGTAGGCAACAAACCAAATCTTAATTTATAACCTTTACTTTGTGCAAATGAACATTATGCTTTATTTTGATCCATCTGCTATAGAACAGGTTGTCTAACAATCCATTGGTTCTCAGACGACAATGCCGACGACTGTGCCATAACAAAATACGACCGCACTTTTTTCGGTGTGTAAAGATCGGTATATTTAGTTGAGTTTCCGCCTTCAAATCGACGGAGAAGCAAACCGAACATGATTTTTAAAAAATATCTTTTGGAAGTCTAAATGGCATCTGATTATGAAATATGCACTATAAAAGCATCCTATTTTAAGAATATAAATCTTGTTACTCAATTTTGTAAAATCTCTTGCGAGGATTACTATAAGCCTACATTTAACAAGTATGTAAAATATGTCTGTTCAATTTAATATGCATTTTCGTGAAATAAAATAACACAATTTTTTGTTGTCCATTTTTCATCGTAATAAAAATTTCATTTCATAGTGTTAAATTTCGCATAGATTTCAATACCAATTAGACCTTCAATAAAAAATCGCGAATTACTCTTTCACGCATACTACTTAAATTGACCTACAAGACTTTCATCATGTGAACGGATTAATAAGTCGTAGAAGATGACTTCAAAACTCATGGAAACGTCTGAAAAGCACATGCGAATGACTTTATAACTCGTGGGAACGACTTTTATAAGTCATGGAAACAACTCTACACAACTTATGGGAACGACTGCAAAGCTGAACTCGTGGGAATGATTTTATAAACTCGTTGAAACGACTTGAGAACTCGTGGAAACGATTTATTATTTTTTTTCTCATCATGACAATGACCGGCAAATAAGCTCTCGCGCAGGAACTTTTTATTTTTGTGCGATGCAACATTTATCACTTATAAATACATATATAAACTGTCTCCTTGCATGCATATTGTCACATAAGTATATCATATAAATGCTTATTTTAAAAGTAAAACATCTAAGCAGAACGTGTATTTGGTAGTTACTGTGAGCACTTCGATACAGAATAAAACGGGTAGTTCTCTAAAAACAGTTCGACAAAACTCAGTCCGTGATACAGCCAAACGAGTACCTGTACTGACTAGTCAAACAGACCGAAAAACTAGCTAAATATAGAAAGGATAATCCCATACACCAGAAATAGAAATTACGTGAAGTAGTTACGTCTGTTTCGTATATCAACATCCGGTACAAAATTTCTAATATTTAACTTTTATATTAATATGCATGGTGATATGTTCACATTTTATTTTATTTTATCTATAAAACCTTTTTAGGTTCTATTTCCACCATATTTATTATGTTTTGTCTGTTTATTTTATATTTTATATATTGAATAATCAACAGCTCCAGTAATGTACATTTGGTTCGTTTGTACAGTTCGTCAGTTATCCGGTTATCTCTATTAAGGGAAAGATCTGTCGTCATCTTGGAAACAGATATCCCTTGTCGGTACGCAATATATTGATGTTGACCTTTAACTTTTATGTGATGAGTTCAGGTTATGAGTAACATTCAATACCCCTGCTTAATTAGCCTCTTTGTAAGCACATAACCCAGCTCTTTCAATGTTAACACTGTATCAAACAAAGACCTTTGAGTCAACATGTGAGATGCGGATGAGTTTTGAGCTGTAAACGCTAGTGCAGGTACATTTTTGCACCTTTTTACCTCTTGTCTTCATAAGTGTTTTTTAGTGCAGTTCGCTTATGAATTGTGACTTGTGACTGTAGTTGTCGGCCATTGTAGGTGTTAACTATAATCCTGTGACTGTAAGTTCATATGCTTGTACTTTTGGAATGGAAAAGCAAATGGCAAATGACTATTTGAAAAGTGAATTCATCGCGTTTGTCATACAGCTTAGTATGAAGTATACCTCTGTTGTCAATTTCAATATTATGTATCGTGTTTCATCTAATTCTGACATTAGCCTTATTTGAGATGTAGTTGTTTTTTCTTTATTATTATTAGATTTTTACATTTATTTTTTTTTTTTATTTTTTTTTTTTTGGTTTTCAAAATGCTTTGATTTGATACGTTTTACATCATTAACATGTTCCTGTTGATTTTTTTCTGCAAATGTGCATTTCGGCAATTTAAGTCCCATCAGTGCAGATCAAACCAAAACATTTGGAAGTCCATTTACCAAAAAACATGTTAAAGCTGATTGAGATTGCCTAAAAAGTAAAGCCAAACTTCAGCTTAGGACAGAGCTATGCATGAGGGAGATACTCCTTAGTATTAAACAAAATTTTGTAAAAGTTAGATATTGCACGTTCAAATGCAATCGGTTAGCACCGAAGTACTGACTTCTGGGTGGTAAATACCCTCGGGGACTAACAGTCCACCAGTAGAGGTATCAGCCAAGTGGTAATAAATAACAAAATACTGACGTTCCTATTAATATATTTTCTGCATATGCATAGGTAAAAGACTATCCCTACATCATTCCTGTAAAGGGAAAAGATCTGTCGTCATCGTGGAAACAGATATCCCTTGTCGGTACGCAATATATTGATGTCGACCTTTAACTTTTGTAGTGGTGAGTTCAGGTTATGAGTAACATTCATTACCCCCGCTTAATTAGCCTTTTTGTAGGCACATAACCCAGCTCTTTCAACGTTAACACTGTATCAAACAGAGACCTTTGAGTAGCGAATGAGTTTTGAGATGTAAACGTTTGTGTTTTTCTAGTGCAGTTCGCTAGTGAATTGTGACTTGTGATTGTTGGTATTAACTGTAATCCTCTGATTGTAAGTTCATATGTTTGTACTTTTGGAATGGAAAAGCAAATGGCAAATAACAATTTGGAAATTGGACTCATCGCGTTTGTCGTACAGCTTAGTATGAAGTATACCTCTGTTGTCAATTTCAATATCATCTAATTCTGACTTTAGCTTTATTTGAGATGTAGTTGTTTCTTTTTTGTTTTTTTTTCTTTATCATTAGTAGATTTTTTTACATTTATTTTTTTATTTTTTATCTTTTTTGGTTTCCAAAATGTTTTGATTTGATAAGTATTACATCATTAACTTTAATACATATTTACTACCGTATATAATTTTTTTTTCATGTCAGTATTGGTTCACAATTTTAGTGAAGAACAAGGCTGTGAATTCATCGTTGTGTTTTATAGTTCGCGTTTTACTGATTTATGTAATGCATTTACATTAGCAGTGAGATTTACGCGGAGGATATTTTCGAGCTAGATTGTCAACCCCGAAGACAGTGGAAATTAAACACAAGCGATGATATCACAATATACGGTAATTTATAACTATATTTTTTTCTTATCCTAATTACAAAGAAATGATATTCTTACCGTAGGAAATCTTCCAGTTCTGGTGGTGTCGTTTTCTTTCTAAAATAAATTACAGGATGTGAGACTTTGATTATTGGCCAACTTCATATTATAACCACTGCTAAATATATGTACGGTATCGCTCACCGGTGTGTATTGCACATTCGGTGTAGATAACTTTCTATGTAAAGTACATTTTATTTACATAACATCAACTATTTCAGGGGGGAGCATCAATGGTAAATGAAATTTTAATGATCAGGTTCACTGTCTTTCTGCTGTCTCTATATCTCATTG
This sequence comes from Modiolus philippinarum, assembly GCA_002080025.1. Classification (NCBI taxonomy): domain Eukaryota; kingdom Metazoa; phylum Mollusca; class Bivalvia; order Mytilida; family Modiolidae; genus Modiolus; species Modiolus philippinarum. The sequence continues at coordinate 77,528 of MJUU01028357.1, forward strand.
GCTTCAAAGAAGCAATAAGTAAGCAATAAAACTTTCAATAAAATGTCACTTTTTATACCTGTTGAAAACAGACCGTTAAGCTGAATCACGGGATGGTTTGTAATTTAATTTCAATATCAGACGCTTTTAACATCATAAATCAGAATTTTTTTCTAGTGTGTCCTTTACATACGATGACGTACAATACGTAAACGACGATTAATCGATATTTTTAATAGCCCTTTTAATCACTTTGCATGTATTTCTTACAATATGCACCATTTATTACATTTGCATAATCTCCGAATAACTCACTGATTAGAGGCATATTGGAACAATCTCACAGGAGTGGTGAATAGATTACTTCCACGTTATAAATTTTGTTCAGATTGCTTGAAATAACTTTCTAATCGGCGCCTGCGTATTTTTGATTGGATCCTATGAGAAGAAAAATCATATTTTGATCATCTCTTCTGAATGTATTGAAAGAGTGCAAAAAAAATGTGATAGAATTATTATGACTGTCCGTGCGGAACTTCCTTTCACATTGACCATTAAAGCAAATTACAAAACCGAAGATTCTGTGACACATTATGTCTCTTCAGTACAGACTAAATCAAATCTTATGGACATCAATAAACCGAAATATGCGTAAAAGCTATTAAAGTCCAAATTGCCAACAGGATCTAAATAAATAATTTAATTGCATCGCAAACGATTTACACTTGTAGTTATTACGATTGCAAGGATTGTATCCACCCGGTGAATAGGGTTTATTTTTATTTCCGATTTAACAAGGCTGTCTCGTGTATATATATTTTTCCCTTTCAATGGGCTATAAGTGGTAAAGTACAGACAAAACGAATCCAATTTGATTAAATTGCATCTTTTAACTTTTTACTTACAATATTTCAGAAACACAATTCTTTAACCCTGATGAAGAGGAAGTAATTGAAGCTTGAAATTGATTTTTTTTTTCAACAAAGTTTGCCGCCTTTTTTATCTAAAGCTGCACGTGCACAACGGGTAAAATATACAATCTTAATGATAATTTGGAAATGGCATGACAAAAACTGTCAGAGACGAAGCGCTGTAGGCACTGTTAGAGCTAGTAAACGTAGAAAGACGTCGCAGAGAGATTCACTGTAAATAACTCTGTCATCAACTTGTTTGTGTGACGTTTACATGATACAGGAAGTTTTCGCAAACAGCAGAGATCAGGCCGACACGTTAAAACAAGTGACAGATAGTATTTACTACGAACATCAGCTGTTTAACATCTATAACAGGCGGTGAAGGCAGAGCAATTCATATCCGCATAAGCAGAACAATTTCAAAGAGACCGTAATACACAAGAAGACTGCGAGAAGTAGGCCAATTACGCAACTGTTACTCACACAAAGGCAAAATAATACAGGACTGTTTTCGCATGTGATAAAATGGGTTCAAGGCAAAGTATCTACTTATTGGTCAAGAACAGTTTTATTTTAAACCAGTAGTTGGACGAATGCAGATGTTGCGATAACATAACACGGCATCTGTGATTTTTAGGCAATACGGGTACGGAGGAGGCGATATAACTTTCTCAGGATGCTTCATTCGATGTAAGATTGTCTTGTTTCCGTTTGGTGGCACGTTAACAGCAAAACAATACAGGGACGATATTCCTTGTCCTATTGTTGTGGCTCATTTCAATACATATCCGCTTGAGAATAAACCATTATTCTTGTGAGGGAAACGAATTGTCTCTTTTGTAAACTATATGAAATATGACGAAATTATTTTTTGAAATTTCCTTTCATCTTCATTCTTTTTGTGAGATTGGTTGACATACGTAAAAAGGTGTTACGCATCTGTAGTGTTCTAATGGCTTTTTTTAGAACTTTTGAAAGCTTTCTGTCTTATATAAAAAACCATAATTGTCGGAGACATTTTGAGCTTTTCCTCTTGAAATATATTTTTTTTTCAGATATCCTGTTTTGCCTATATTGCGAGAAAAAAATACTGTTTCCAAAAGCGCATTATTGAAATCTTCTATAGAAAATGTTCATTTTTCGAAGGGCTAATTTTAACTCGAAACATACATCTTCTCTATTTCCCGAAAAAATAGCAGAATATTAAATGCAGCCTTTCATTGCAGTAAAGCACAAAATAAAAGAAATTCAAACTGGGCATTTTTCCACAAAATTATTCCTTTTCTAGTATTTTTTTTTATTTATTATGATTTATTTAACACTTAAAAAATACTATAGAATAAATAAAGAATGTTCAGACTTATTATATTTTTGTATCTAACACGATAATTTTCGAGATTAATTATTTTAACTGAAGGACATTTTGGACTAGCAACGTACCTTAGTGGCTGTACCCGTTTTGATGGTACTAAAATTATTTCTTCTTCGTCATCTTCACTGAAACAAAGATTATTCTTCATCGTAGTACTATGATATACTAAAGTTACGTTTTTTTTAAAAATATGCATAATAAGGAGATTTGTATGGGAAAAAAATAATACTTCATCATGGGCAAAATCTGAGTTTTCATAGTAAAACGGAACATGGCTTTGAAAATGAACAAAACTTAAAATTTAAAGGAGCAATTTTTTGTCCACTACTTGTGCACATAGAATTGGTCCGCCATCAAATATCCTGAAATCCTAAATGAATTTTTATGGCCGAAAAACGAGGAATACAAGACTTACAACCTAGTCTAAACAATTTTGAATCCCTGTGAAAATAAAACCATTTCTGCTCGTTTTTATTGCAAGTATATATGTTCTTGTTAACAGTTATCTTATTTGTGTAGAAAAAAACGATTAAAATCTTAAAATTGTAGAAAAAAATGAATGAAAATTACCCTTACTTATATTTCTGTGTTTGCCATTCTAATTTCAAGATTTTTTTTAGCTAAGTGTTCCTTGAAATACAAACCCACCTTAGTTGTGGTGAAATGGAATCAGTATCAGATTGGTCTTCATCGTCATCACTATTTAAACTAGAAAAAATGTTAGTCTAGATTATAGAATTATAGGTTGCTAAAGTTAAATTTTAATTTCAAATACTTCATTATAAAAAGCTGTGCACATTTCTTCTGCTAGCTGCAGCTTTAACTAGCAGAGGTCCTTTTCTATTAGTACTTTTTTATGCATTTTAAACATTTTTGACATTGTGGATTTCCTTTGTTTGGGTTCTAGTTCTGCTGATGATGAATACATTTCCGAAATGGCAATACAGCTCATTTAAATTATTGCAGTTGGAGTTAACATAAATATCATGGTCTCATGTTCATTTACTCCATATCCTTTCATAAAATATTCAAAATAATTGATACAATTATGGAGCAGATATATTACAGATGAATTTTGACGTTTCATATTAGTCAATCAATTATTAGGTCACGGACGAAAACCTATCAAATGACTATTCCGGCCAAAAAATCAAACGAAGCCCGTATTTGATTCTAATTTTTTGGTGATGCACGATTGAATCGCACATCGCGACAGCTTCTATCTTCATAAAATGTCTTTGATTTTGAGTTAAGGAATTTAAAATGTCTTTTTAGAGGACGTTTGCCTTTAAAGGCTGTTCTATTCATATGTATTTAGTACTTTTGGGTGGGTTAATGCTAAAACGTACTCACTGACTGCTACATGCAGGTTTTGGAATTTTTATTATTCATTTACGTTAAATGTAATCATAAATCTATGTAGAAGCAGTTATAGCTATTACTATGTTTCTACATTAAGGAAACGACATTTACCTGCATAATTCTGTCATCTGCTAATATTGGCTTTTTTCTTTTATCTAGATAAAATGTGTTGTTTTTTCTTTATCAGATTTCAATTGTTCATGTTCAGTTACTCCATATCTCTAATATTTTCTAGTATATTTTTTTCTTTAGCTTTGGGACTTCTAATACCAAAACATTAAGCTACTATTAGTTTAATATCTGCATATTACAACTTCTTTATTTTCAATGCAGATCAAATCAATATATTTGGACAAAAAATTAACCTAAAATTCGTACAAATCTGATAGAGAAAAAACCCAAATAAAAATCCAATTGGAAAGCCAAAATCAGCTACGTAAATAGCTATGCAAAAGGGAGATAGTTCTTAGTTTGAAACTAAATCGATGTCACTGCTGGCGGACTGTTAATTATAGAGGTTAATATCCAGCCATTGAGTGCAGTGCCTCGGTTCTGGCCGGAAAACATATTTTGGAAACGTTAATTTTCTAAATAAGAAAATTCTTTTTTAAACGAAGGAGTATCTTCCTCGTACAACGCTCTATACTGTGCTGATTTTGGCTTTCATTTTATATAATCTTTATTATGTTCTATGCATGTTTCTATTTCAGGATTCCAAACGATTAGATTTTATCTGCACTAATGACGCTAATATTGTCTAAATGGCCATATACAGAAGGTAAATAACATTTAATTCGGGATTTTGATATATAAGCCTTTTTTTTTAATTTTTAAATTGCAAGTTTCCGGATAAAAATGTTTTGATTTGATTATTGCTGAAAAAAACATAGTTGATGAAATGGCCAATTGCAGAAATTAAGTTCAAAGTAACTTTCATCATTATTAATTTATGTCAAACTTATATTTTTCTTAATCTGATAACAGACAAATTATTTTCTTTCGATATATGTACTTCTGTTCTTTGTATCGACTTCTTTCTGAAATGGTAGAATGGATTCTGGAAGCAACAACTTCAAGGGTCTTTACCGCTCATTCATTGCATTGCATATTATTCATAGATTATCTAAAAGTATGGTTGCCAGGTGAACCCAAAAAGGGCATTTGAGGCCCGCAGGAAATTTACCAAACGGAGAATCATATATTTGAATTCAAACAGGTGAAAATGTTCGCCCTATCAAAATAGTTTCTTAAAAAAACTTAATAAAGTAAAATGGTATGGCAGGTTACAATTAAAAAGTAAAAATACATCAAATGTAAAAAAATTACTAACTATGTCGAAAAGGAAAGCTTCGGTCAGTGCAGCCTTCATCTAGGGGCAACCGGCCAAAAAATCGGAAAAAGATTTGATGGATAAGAGAAAAAAAATAGAAAGAATCATTTAACAGAAATTCCTTGTAAAAATCATGCTCAATCATGAACATTTTCAAAAACTAAAATAAAACATTTGTATTCTGTACTGTACAAAACGTGTAATTTAAAGTAAAGAAGTAAAAAAAATCCACCGTACAATCATTTATCTTTGAAATTAGGACTTAGAATAGCTATCAAAATGTTGAAAAAAACATATGCCCAAAGTGTACAACTCTGTTTAAGGCAAACGGAGAGTGCATTGATCAACCATTTCTCTGTTTTGTTTGGTTGTGCTTTGTTTTTAGGTTTTTAAG
>MJUU01028357.1:86965-104443 GCA_002080025.1 Modiolus philippinarum
GTGGGGGGGGGGGTTGAATCTTACTGGCCTTGTCCATAATCTCATTTTCCAGTGGCAGTAAATAGCCTATTCGTTGTTCGATATGAGATAAAGCATAATTTATTCCTTTGATTGACTTGAATTACGTAGCTGAAGTCTTTACACTGGACGTTATCGCCCCATGGACAGGAGTCACTACGCTCGTGAAACTTCAATGAGTGGGGCTTCATATTTCAACTTTAAATGACTTATTGATAAAATTTCCGACTCCTGTGCCACATGCGGGCCAGTAGTTACCTCCAAACCAGATTTTACTCTAGTAAAATCGATTGACAGCAAACAGATGAGGGTTATTCAGTCGCACACAATCATAAGTTAATCGGAAATACTGATAAATACTTTGATGGATCCGTTACATACCTGTGATCGCCACATTTTCACTCCAATAAATTGATTACTCACCTACTTCTGTATGTATGTCACATGGTCGTCTACAGCTTCTCAGTGAGACTGATTTTCTATTTTTAGGCTGCCTGCTTGAACTTTTCTATCCAGCTATTGTTAAAATGTCTTGCACAAAATACAAGATCCATGAAGCTGGGACATATGCATCATATACTCAATAAAATACTATTTTTCATACCCACATTTCCTTGCAATATAAAAGAATTCGACGACTTTTAGCAGACGCGCCATTGCATGTCACGTGACACAGGGGTTTTCCCGAGATTGCAAATGCAATCACCGAATTCCAAAACAAAAGTTATGACCGGGTGGCCGTAACTGTACTGCGAACGACAATCCTTTTTAGGAGTTCGCTAATAATTGCATTTACTACAGCGAAGGATTTGATATTAAAAATGTGGATCTTGAGAAGAACCGAGATTCCTCCGAAACAGATAAAACATCCTATCATTGGTTTACAGAAACCATTTTAGGAACCAGAAGCATTTCTTAGAATAAATGATTTTGTTGAATGAGATTGTAATGTCACTGGTGATGATATCTCATTTAATATTTATGAAGACATCGACAACAACAACGCTGGCAGCATGTTTGTGCATTTCATCAAGCTTAAACTGTTAGTCTGCACGTTTTGTCGGATATTTCATCTAATTTAAAACAAACAATAACCATTTCCACGAATATGTAGAATGAAAAATCAACAACAGTGATGAGATACGCACATTAAAGTGGACTGATAATCCTAAATTATTTGGCTCAACGTTTCTACGTGATTTATGGGAGGATTCATACATAAGGGTGCTGTTGTTCGAGGCGAAACATCTAAAGGATTCTATGAGCTTCCTAATTTTTTTGGTACCAAGTATAAAGGTAATTACAGAATAACTCACAAAAACATTCTAATAACTCGTCGAATCTTTCTGACCCATATGAAACAAAGTTGCGTCCTTTGATTATAGGCATTCTTTTTCAATACGGATGCCACGCGTAGAGCAGAACATGATTAACTTCTATAGAACCTAATAATACCTCCAGCTTTGTGGAGTTCACACTTTTAGTGCTTTAGTTTAGTTACACTATGAACAGAAAAAAGTACTGTCCATACCAGGAACAGTGATTTTTTCACTGTCATTCACTGTTCTCTGCTGTGGTAGTACTGTGAAATATCTATTAAGTACTGTCAAGAACTGTGCCAATCGGGGACAGTTATTAACAGTAATACCCAAGTACTGTGATTAACTGTCCAGTACTGTAACAGTAACACACAGTGCATGACAGTCTTTACGACTACTGTCATGTACTGTCCCGGATTGTTACAGTACATGTCAGTTATTAACTGTATTTGGTGTTACTGTCATGTACTGTCCTTGATTGTAACAGTGCATGACAGTTAGCCACAGTATTTGAAATAATTGTGTTGCACTGTCGCGGATTGTGGCAGTGCAACTCAGTTAATAACAGTGATTTTATATGTACAAGTTAATTCCTTTTATCTATAATTATCTAAAATTTTCAAAATCAATCCATTTTTATAGATAAATTGTAATAGTGTTCATGGATATCTATTTTTTTAAATCCATTTAAAAAAATAAACTATTTTTATCTTTAGATGAACTCGGTTCCCAACATTTATTTCGCAAAATGTTTGTTTGTTTGTTTGTTTTTTTAATTTCCAGCCGCAAATTGCAGATAGATAGAACGATAAGATAGCGATTACATACGAAACTTCATAACATTTAAAATTTCCGGTGATGGTCTCAGAAATATCTGCATTCGTACGTTATTTACTTATTCAAAAGGAAAGTTTCGCGTTTATTTCATTAAACTTGTCAGCACCATAAATATATGTATATCCGATATTTAATTGCTTATAGCGGACGACCATTTGAATTTAAGGGTGTGTAGTTTTGGCGATTTCGCCTACAAAAAATATTCGTTTTCATGAGAATTTCGAAAATTATTTATACAAATCAAATGTCACATCAAAATAATTTATTTGCATTTGCATAAAAAATTTATTCTTTAGTTCTTCAAATTAAAATTAAATTCCACTTTTTCTTAGAAGTAGGTTCGGAATATCTATTTTATTTGGCACCAAGATTAAATTATTCATTTACAAAGTTCCCCCTCCCCTGAATATGAATATCAAATCGTCAAAGCCTTAGCAGCCAAGATAAGTTTAGTATTTCACGAATTATTTCATAATTTTGCTGATTAAAGGTCGGTCAAAAACTTAACTGTCATTTTCCCAAAGTATAGTAAAGTTAGCTCGAAAATCGACTTATTTAAAGTTTTTTACTGTATTAAAAATTATTATCTAAAATGAAATATGTATCTCCATTCAATATTGTACATGGATACAGATCTGACGGAGTGTTTATAATCTGCAAAGGGATATGAATATTTTTTTTTTTTATTTAGACGTCGACAAGAGTGTCTTGTTTTGCGGGTTCTATCGTGAATGTATAAGATTGCTGTCTGGTGTACATTTACATGTACTCCATATCCCTTTACGTGTACACAACAAAAATACACCAAAAAATCAATTCGCGATGTGAATTATAAATTGTCACTCTTAATTTCTTTATTTACAAAAAAGTGTGATCATTAAGGTGTTAATTTGTTCGTATGTTGGGTCATTTTCAGAATATGCTCAGATGTTGCCGAAAATCGAGTAAGGTGGTCTCTAGTAAATGTACTTCTTGAAAATAAAATTAATATATGCTACACTTTTATGTTTTCTAGATTATTAGCAGCCGAACATTGCCGTAAATAGCTTTTTGTGTCCATTTTAGCTATTTTACAGTGTTTGAGAGGATAGTACTACACAAAATACACCAAGAACCAAAACAGTTTTTTGTTACGAATGAATAAACTTTTGGCCTACAAACCAGCAGTTAGTTTGTTTCGGTTCTGGATGTCCTATACAACGAATTTCAACAAAAACATAAAAAACTGTCAACATTGTATATAAGTTTAAGTTCAGTGGCTGAATCTGTTATGAAAATGTATGAAAATGCATTCGATTTGATTTTGTTATGACAGTGTATGTTACAGATGACCTGTTACCAGAGTTTTACATGTACTTCATTTGGAAATGGAGTACATGTACGATTTTATGCATTTGGAAAATTAGTATGCTGATTGAAATAAATTTCCGGTTAAATGGCCTTACTTCTTTCTTTGTAAATGTAGTCAATTTCGTGTCGAATGGGGTAGGAAATTATCACAATTATAGACCTTGTTTTGCGTAGAAATAACAATGCAAATTTCGTTAGTTTTTTTTATATAAAAGTGAATATCATATACCCTTTTTCCTCAAACAATGTCAAACAACAACACTGAGAACCACCTTTGCACCATTAAGGTAGCATTGAATTATCTGTTGTGCACCAAATTTAGAAATATTGAGCCTTTGTAAAGAAGCATTATTTATACAACTAATAAACTATAGATACTATGTATTAATGTATTTGCAACATCCATTAAATGCAGAAAAAAATAACAAACCAATTGAAAAAGTATTGTCTTCACAGAGCAGGCAACAGTGTTCGTAAATTTTACTAGGGTAGTTATCGGAGTGTGTACTCCAGGTTATAGGTAGCGATTAATTTATCACTTTGCATAGATTTTGTATGTTCATTTAGTGGGTATCATACCTATCTTAAATTTTATGTGTCCGAAATAAACAATAGATATGTATGTAAAAATGCTCTCCTTCAGATCTTGATGTTAAATAAATAGCTGTCCTTTGTATATCTTATGTGGTTTACTGAGATGCATGACAGGGAAAATATGAGAGTACTCCAGAGAAATTAGTTAGAAAGAAATTAACAATGTAGGCTATACATTTTGCTCGTATGTCCTTGGCTATGATAAGTCTGATATATCTCATCAAGACTGTTGCCAGTACAGCTACATGCAAATCATGACTTGGTGGACACTAAAGCCATTTTTTAAAATATCTAAAAAAAAGGTCATGCTATCTGATTTTTAAGGGGTGCTTTGATTGGAACTGAGTATGAAATTTAGTTGCCTTGATTTTATTCAAATCTTCAGTTCAGTGCACATACATTCTGTGCATATTTTGCATTCACTAGCTAGCACCCTTTGTAAGTGTGAGCCTAAATAGTATCCTATGAAATATGATCCTAATGGAACAAATGTTATTGGTATATCTATGAGATTTATTCCGTCTGGAGTTTATTTCACCAGGTGAGCATTAGATACTTTCTAGCTGGGCGAACTATGAAATTTGTTCCTTTGAAACTTATTTTACGGTGGATAATATAAACCGTTACATAAGTTTATTGAAATAAACAAGTTGACGTTTTCTTGGAAACAAACACACACATTTGAATTTATTTAGCCAAGGACAATTTGAATACATGTAAATCGATGTCTCCTATTTAGTACAGGTAATCAAATATACTCGTTTTATGATCTTGTTAATTTGACACAGCTGTTAAGTTGATTGTATTGATAAACAATTTTCAACTGTACACACGTGTAGTACTTTCAGTAAATGACCATATTTATAGATGTGTTGGTGTACAAACTGGTGTGCTATGTTGTCAATAACTATGCATATGACATAACTTGATTTTGATGTCTAAAGTAAAGATGTGTAAATGCTCTGATAATATGAAAACAAATACTCTATAATACTACAGATATCAGTACCAGTTACCGTTAACCTTGATTGAAGCAGTTCCAGTTTATAATATAAAATTATAAAGTCGGTTATTCTATTTGTGTTATCGTCGCCAGTGTACAACACATCGTGTGTGGTTTCGGCATCGTCACCAGTGTGCAATAAAATGTGTTGTGCATCTTCAGTCAGAACATGGCATCCCTGCTACATAATATATGTACGCACGGGAAATTTCACGCCGAAAATTTTGGGATGATATTACGGGTAACATGTCCATTTTAGCAATTTCTAGAGATTTCATGTCTAATTCCCTGTTGACTGACAATTTCAGGTACCAAATTTTGTTCTAAAATAATTGACCATGGAAATTCAGGCAAAACATAGAAATGAAACTCGTTTGTATTGACATCAGTATGCTTTTATACTTAATATGGATAAGTCTGGTTCATTATTTTCTTCTCTTACGATAAATCCTGATCTAAAATTTCGAATGACCTGAATAATTTCGGGTTTAAACCTTATGACGACCCCGTCAAATTGAAGTCAAGTTACCCCCACTGAGAGCTCGGTATGGTAAAAAATCTATGTGCAAAAAGAAACCCTATAACATTCTAAGAAAATTCGCAATATAACCCGATGATGCTACTGGTAAAACAAAAAGATTCTTTCTAATTTTTAGAGGAAAATCGTTTTAGCGCTGAAAAATATTTTTTGTTTAAAACTAATGCAGCTGTAAATACATGTAATGTCCAAAATTAATAGAACTGAGATGTAAACAGAAGGTAAAAAGTTTTTCAGGAATAAATTAAAGTCCTTTAAATAATATTCCAACGACCGTCAGAAATCCAATTGCTGAGCCTTAAACCAGAGACATGTCTTTGCTTTAACTTATATGAAAGGCATATGTATATTAAGTTTCACATATTGAGATAACCACCGAGTCGGATTGCCATGACGACATTCGATGTTTCATTTAAGTAAAAGTATAAAACAGGTTTACAGGTGCTCACAGTGTATTCGTGTTAAAAGAGCCTACTGTTTGAGATAGTCGAAATATATCCTAAACTTTGATTAACTTATGCAAGTGCTATTTTTGTATTGACATTATTTGGTCAAACACTATAAATAAAGCTCTAATAAATCCGACACCTCACAAACTGCGTTATATTTTGACAATACTGATAAAAGGTGGCTATCATTGACCTTAATGAGTAAGGTTTTCAATGGCATGTCGGAGGGGTGGAGAGGGGGTGTCATCTCTTTCTCCTGCCCTCTGTTCTTTTGTCCCATCCCTCTCTCCTTTCTCTAGGCCCCTTTCTACTGGTCTTCCTTTCATTATCTTCCCCTCTTTTGTCCCTTTTCTCAAGCTCCTTTTAATGTTCTCACATCCCCTCTCTCCTTTCTCCAGGTCTCCATTTATTCCTGTCCACCGCCTCTTGTCGCAGTGTTAGTTTCTTTGAAACTAAGGTGAATTCAATCTTTCATTGTTGAATTATAACTCATTTTTTCATAATGAGGGATAATTAAATAATATATTTCACACTTTTAAACTAATCATTCTTTTATTTTGAATCGTTTCAGTTATTTATATATTTTTATGTAAGTCTACAGTGAATCAAGGATGCAACTAAAGTCCAACAAAATACAATGAATATGTAATTTGTCAATACACAGAAAAATTATGTTTACACATGCAATGCTATTAGCAACTGCAGCAAAGTCTAAATTAATGTCAATCGTCCGTTCGGGTGTCACGAAGGGACATACTGTGTACTTGAAGCATGTTTCGCCATTAATGAAATCAAGACTGAACATGAAAAAGAATCATTTTGTGCATCTTTTTTTCTTTATATATTTTCTGAAATGAAAATAATTTCATTGCAGTCTGCAACAAAAGACAATTCAGTTCAATAAAGTAACTTTGAAAATTTAATCACTCTGGAATCTGTCCACAGCATAACTTGTAGCTTTACATAGATAAGGAACCTATGTTTTCATACTAATTTCAATTTCACATTTAGAACGATTTTACCGATTTCCATTGCATTTTTTTTTCTCATTAATACTTGCCCCTTTAGGGGTAATCGTCCTGCATTTATTCTGATGGAAAATCTCCACAACAGACTTTTTCAGCAGAAATGTTAAAAAAAACATTCATGATTCCATTTCTTTCGCTTATGTTTTTTTAAACATGCCTTTTTGCCACATTACCAAGTTTAAACTTTTTTGTAGTTTGTATTGATGCAATTTGTATTGATGAACTTTCATACAAAGTTCCGAACCTGGCCTTTAAGCTTTTCATATTCAAGCAGTTTTAGAAGGCTACAGGGCTTATATCTGTTGACCTAGACGTTATTGTTTTGTGTATTGCTGGTTCCCGACCATACGGGAAATGTTTTATGTAAACATCTTGTAGAAATAATTGATATGCTATGGCGGTCATGATGTGAAAAATTAAAAACTTTTCTGCAATCAAGGATTTGTAAATCTGCTTGCAATCATACTTGTGTAGTATAGCTACTGCGCCTCTGTATTTCTTGCTGATGCAGTTACAACCATTAATAAATATATCGTTTTCGTCTAATAAAATAAATAATCTATTTTTTCGTTTTAATATATATTCAACATTATACCGTCAAACACCAAACATTATAGAACTATTTCAGGTATGCCTAGTGTCAACGGGAAATCAATGTGTATTCCGCTTAAATTTGAATTTAATGCATTTCTTTATTTTTCGTAATACTTTAAAAAATGCTGATATACAAAATTATAGGAATAAAGATAAAATGTAGCGATAACACTATTTTAAAAAAGTTGTATATACGTGAATACAGTTGGGTGCTGACGCAACATTCCATCCAAGTGCACTCCAAAAGCGTTCCTCGCGTGCACTTCGTGTGCACTTGAAAGTGATTCCATGACAGCCTAGAGTGAACTTGTGACCACTTTCAAGTGCACTTGAAAAGAAGATGCGTTCGCAGGAGTGATCGCAAAGTGCACTTGAAGTGAACTTCGTGGGATTGCTCTTAACGATTGGTCACTTCAAAACACGTGACATTAATATGACGAAATTAACTTTAAGCAAAAAGTATGAAAACTCGACGACTTCATTCTCTTTTTAACCCATTCTTGATAATAAATTAAAACCAAAATGCCATTATAAATTATAGCGTTCTTTTGTTTTATTTATATATTCCATGCTTACAAATCTTTCCAAAAAGGGTATTTTAGCGAGGCATATGTTCATGCTAGAGACATTAAATTCATATGATATTTCAAAAAAACTTTCTCGCAATAACGAATTTATGCATTTTGAGATTGAAATATTTTGCATTTAAGCTTTTTCCCCTCTGGCGATAACAAATTTATATATTTTTTTTTAAATGCCCTCAAAAATTGGATATATTAAATGTTGGTGCTTATTTCAATTTTTGCGACACAACTTTTGTATGTATTTTTCCAAAAATTACCTTAAAAGATTGAAATATTTTGCATTTTAGCTTTTTTCTTCTCTCGCGATACCAAATTTATACATATTTTGTAAAAAATGACCTCAGGAGTGGGAGATATTATATGTCAGTGCTTATTTCAATTGTCGCAACACAGTGGGAAAAGTGGGAGATATTATGTGTTGGTGCTTATTTCAATTGTTGAGACACAACATTTTTATGTATTTTTCCCCAAATTACCTGTAAGACTGAAATATTTTGCAATTTAGCCTTTTGCCTTTCTCGCAATTCCAAATTGTTGCATCTTTTGTCAAAAATGAATCCAAAAGTGGGAGATATTGGTGCTTAATTTAATTGTCGGGACACAACATTTGTCTGTATTTTCCCCAATATTACCTTCATAAGATTGAAATATTTTGCATTTTAGCTTTTTTTCCTTTCTCACGATACTAAATTTATACATCTTTTGTCAAAAATGAATCCAAAAGTGGGAGATATTATATATTGGTGCTTATTTCAATTGTCGTGACACAACATTTTTATGTATTTTTCCCCAATATTACCTTGTAAGACTGAAATATTTTGCATTTTTGCCTTTTGCCTTTCTCGCAATACAAAATTGTTGCATCTTTTCCCAAAAAATGATTCCAAAAATGGGAGATATTATATGTCAGTGCTTATTTCAATTATCGTGAAACAACATTTATATGTATTTTCCCCTATATTACCTTATAAGATTGAAATATTTTGCATTTTAGCTTCTTTCCTTTGTCGCGATACTAAATTTATACATCATTTGTTAAAAATGACCTCAAAAGTGGGAGATATTATATGTCAGTGCTTATTTAAATTGTCGCGACACAACATTTATATGTATTTTTCCCAATATTACCTTATAAGTTTGAAATATTTTGCATTTTACCTTTTTTCCTTTCTCACGATACTTAATTTATAGATTTTTTGTTAGAAATGACCTCAAAAGTGGGAGATATTATATGTCGGTGCTTTTTTCAATTGTCGCGACACAACATTTATATGTATTTTTCCCAATATTACCTTATAAGATTGAAATATTTTGCATTTTAGCTTTTATCCTTTCTCGCGATACTAAATTTATACATCTTTTGTTAAAAAGACCTCAAAAGTGGGAGATATTATATGTCAGTGCTTTATTTAATTGTCGCGACATAACATTTATATGTATTTTTTCAAATATTACCTTATAAGACTGAAATATTTTGCATTTTACCTGTTTTCCTTTCTTGCAATACCAAATTTATGCATCTTTTGTCAAAAATGAATCCAAGAGTGGGAGATATTATATGTTGGTACTTATTTCAATTGTCAAGACACAACCCTTATATGTATTTTTTCCAAAATTACCTTATAAAAAACTTTTTTTAAATATTACCTTATATAAAACTTTTTTGAAAGGATGTGATAAAGTAAAATATTTTAAAAAATGAGTAATTTTATTCATTTGTTAAGATTTAGTATAAACAGCATAATGAAAACCTGAGTTTTTAAATATATTTATGTAAAGATTTACAAAAAGTTATATCGCGACATGTAAAACTTCTTCGAAATGGTATGATAGGGTAAAATATCTAAAAAGTGGATTATTTTTGTCATTTGTAAAGATTTAGTATCAACCTGACTTTTCAAACATATTGATGTGAAGATTCACAAAAAGCTATATCACAACTGGGACTAATACAACATATCATATTAATCCCAGATCATAACATATAAAAGCAAATACTTCAAAAGGATATAATAAAATAAAATATTAAAAAAAAAATAGTTATTTTGGTCATTTGTAAAGATTAAGTGTAAATCACATAATGAAAATCTTACTTTTTGTCATTTATAAAGATTGGGTTAATGGGGTATACGCGGGAAGTGCGGCTTGCCTTTTCAAGCGAGAGGGAAACAGGATTGAGGCAATAAAATCGTCGAAAAACGGATCTGAGACTGGAATACGCGTTCTTATAATTCTACACCACTGCCGTTTTCATTTTTGTAGCGGGAAAATATCATCTGACATGTTTTACTGAATTGGTATTTTTTCGCATTTGCTTATCAAAAAGAACGCTATGTGTAAATAAAGTTTTATAACCTCAGCTATCGCTTATAAAAAAATGCGATCTAACTAAATATATATAAGATAACCTCGTTTTAAATATTGATCCTCGCGACAGCTTTCAAGTGCACTTGAAGTTCACTAGTGAACGCGAAAGTACCTGTCATGGAATAGCTACCTATTCCAAAAAAGAGAAATTCGCGACAGCTAAGAGAACGCGAAGTGCACTTGAAAAGTGTAATTCAGGTTCACTTTAAGTGCACTTTTTGGAACGTTGCGTCTGCACCCATCTGTATATATGTATGACACAAGTTTTATGCATTTTTAGATTATTTTTATTTATTTCATAAAATACATTTCACTTTGAATTAACATCGCAAAAATGTTAATTTGACCCCCTGCTATGTGTACGCGTGTCGGAAGGTGCTCAGGTAAGTTTTCAGGTCATCTGTGCTGTGTAATGTGAATAAAACAAGTGCCCCGTGGCTAGCCGTGATTTTAGTCCAACGTATCAGATATTATAATATTTGTTCCTGACAGAATAAATGATATATATTATTTGTTCCAAAAGGAGGAAATATTATGTTAATGTTTATAATATCTTTAGACAAAATTTAAATTCTCTCACAGAAAGTAATAAATTGTTTCTTTATTGAGAATTTAAGAAGAAATATGAAATTGAACCATATTTGGAAAATATAAAATATATATAAAAAAATGAAAATAGAAAATATCTAACGAAATTAAGAGTAAGCGATCATATCTTAGAAATTCAAAGGGAAAGGTACAAAAATATTAAACGAGAAAACAGAGAATGTAAGAACTGCAATTCAGATAATATTGATGATGAGGAACATTTCTTATTTTCATGTAATAATAACAACTCTATGAGAAAACTATTTACAGGAAAAAATTTATTCCATGCACATATATAGGAGAAATTAAACCATACTTTGTTCTTCTAAAGAAAGTATTACTATCAAGTGACACTTTCGCATAATCGTCCAAATGAGTTAAATAGAGTTAATAAAGACAGTGTTTGGGGTTCACTGCAGCCAGTAATGGTACGTCCCACTTTTAACTTTTAGACTGGATATTCAGTCTATAATTGATTGTTTTTAATACCTTTCTGTAGAACATTTTATAACAAATTTATACTACACTACAGGAGAGTTCCGATTATTTTGCCTCTTACTTACATTTTTAATGACGACCACTATCAATCAAATACTTACAGCGATGGAAACGTGCAACATTCCCAAAATAGCGCTCATCGTGTAAATCGTGTGCGTTCATCGTGTACATGTAGATCGTTTGCGTTCATCGTGTAAATCGTGTGCGCTCATCGTGTATGGTGTATCGTGTAACGTATACCGTTCATTGGATGTATCGTGTAGAGTGCGTTTACTCGTTTCATTTAAATTCCGCATTTTATAGATGGGTTTACCAGTTTTTAGCTCACCTGGCTATAGCCAGGATGAGCTTTTGCGATCACTTTTCGTCCGCCGTCCGTCGTCCGTCGTCCGTCCGTCCGTCGTAAACTTTTCCTTTAAAAAACTTCTTCTTGAGAACCGCTGAATGGATTAAAACCAAACTTGGCATGAATGATACTTATGAGGTGCTGACCAAGTGTTGTTACTTTGTTGCCGATCCGTCATCAAACATGGCCGCCAGCGGGGAACTTAGTTTAACGTTGGACCCTATGGAAAAATGCATACAAAGATCTTCTTCTGAAGAATCACTGAATGGATTTAAACCAAACATGGCATGGATGTTACTTATGAGGTGCTGACCAAGTGTTGTTACTTTGTTGCCGATTCGGCATCCAACATGGCCGCCAGTGGGGAACTTAGTTTAACATTGGACCCTATGGGAAAATGCATACAAAGATCTTCTTCTGGAGAACCACTGAATGGATTTAAACCAAACATGGCATGAATGATACTTATGAGGTGCTGAGCAAGTGTTGTTACTTTGGTGCCGATCCATCATCCAACATGGCCAATCCAAGATGGCCGCCAGAAGGGAACAGTTTTATCATTTGACCCTATAGGAAAGACATTCAAAGATCTTCTTCTCAGAAACTACTAGTCCAATTATAACAAAACTTAGTCACAATGGTCCTTAGATGGTCCCTTCCAAAAAGGTATCCGGCAGGTGCGTACCTTATCCAAGATGGCTGCCAGCGGGGAACATAGTTTTAACATTGGACCCTATGGGAAAGACATTCAAAGATCTTCTTCTCAGAAACTACCTGTCCAATTATAAACAAACTTAGTCACAATGGTCCTAAGATGGTCCCTTCCAAAAAAGGTATCCGCCTGATCTGTACTTTATCCAAGATTGCCACCTGTGAGAACATAGTTTTAACATTGGACCCTATGGAATATACATTCAAAGATCCTCTTCTCAGAAACTACTAGTCCAATTAGAACCAAACTAAGCCACAATGGTCCCACAATGGTGCTTAGATGGTCCCATCCAAAAAATGTATCTGGCAGGTCTGTACCTCATCCAAGATGGCCACCATCTGGAACATAGTTTTTACATTGGCCTTATTGATTTTAAGGGGAACCTCTGCCCAAATTTTTGAATTTTTATTTGAATTGTGGTCTGAATACTTTAATTTCAGCAATATGTAAGATACCTTGATTATAAGGGGAACCCCTGCCCAAATTTTTTTTAATAGTGTTCTGTTATGGGTTGTAATGGATGGTGGATCTTTGGGTTGCCATGGAAACCAAACAAGAATAAAGGTATTCTACTAAATTTTATGTTTTGTTTTTCCTATTGGAAATGCCTTTTATATATGTCAGCCATGGTCCAGGTGAGCGATACAGGCTCTTGAGAGCCTCTTGTTTGCAAAACACCGTTGTTGTTTATTTTTTCAACTCGAAATATACCTTTTTTTTTTACAATCGCCGATTTTAGAAGAAGAAAATAAAAATATCATCAGATTAAGTATTTTTGTCACTAAAACATTTATTGTTTAGGAACGCAAACCTTTATTTAATCAACTTCATTCAATGCTATATCAACATGTTCAATATAGTAAAACAATAAAAGTCTAATCAGATTAACTTATTATATCTATGGTTAAATCATAGGCAGTTTAAGTATTGCAGACACCGGTATAATATAAAATAGAGAAAAACTGCCCCTTTCTTTATATTTATGGTTAAACTATATGACGTTTTATTATTGCAGACACCGGTATAATATAAGAGAAAAAAGTGCCCTATCTTTTATATTTATGGTTAAATTCTATCAAGTTATAGTATTGCGGGCACCGGTATTATATAAAATAGAGAAAAAGTGCCGTATCTTTTGTAATTATGGTTAAATTAATTCTATTAAATTTTAGGATTGCGGACACCGGTATAATATAAAATAGAGAAAAAGTGCTCTATCTTTTATACTTATGGTTAAATTCTATCAAGTTATAGTATTGCGGACACAGGTATAATATAAAATAGAGAAGAAGTGCCCTATCTTTTATATTTATGGTTAAATTCTGTCAAGTTTTAGTATTGTGGATACTGGTAAAATATAAAATAGAGAAAGAGTGCACTATATTTGATATTTATGGTTAAATTCTATCAAGTTATAGTATTGCGGACACCGGTATAATATAAAATAGAGAAAAAGTGCCCTATCTTTTATATTTATGGTTAAATTCTATCAAGTTATAGTATTGCGGACACCGCTATAATATAAAATAAAGAAAAAGGGCTCTTTCTTTATAATTATGGTTAAATTCTATCAAGTTTTAGTATTGCGGACTTCAGTATAATATGAAAAAGAGAAAAAGTGCCCTTTCTATTATATTTATGGTTAAATTCTATCAAGTTATAGTATTGTGGACACCAGTATAAGATAAAATAGAGAAAAAGTGACTATCTTTTATATCTATGGTTAAATTCTATCAAGTTTTAGTATTGCGGACACGGGTATAATTTCAAATAGAGGAAAAGTGCCCTATCTTTTTTATTTTTGGTTGAATTCTATCAAGTTATAGTATTGCGGATACCGGTATAATATAAAATAGAGAAAAAGTGCCCTATCTTTTATATTTATGGTTAAATTCTATCAAGTTATAGTATTGCAGACACAGGTATAATATAAAATAGAGAAGAAGTGCCCTATCTTTTATATTTATGGTTAAATTCTGTCAAGTTTTAGTATTTTGGATATTGGTAAAATATAAAATATAGAAAAAGTGCACTATATTTTATATTTATGGTTAAATTGTATCACGTTATAGTATTGGGGACACCAGTATAATATCAAATAGAGAAAAAGTGCCCTATCTTTTATATTTATTGTCAAATTCTATCAAGTTATAGTATTGCGGACACCGGTATAATGTAAAATAGAGAAAAAGTGCCCTATCTTTTATCTTTATGGTTAAATTCTATCAAGTTATAGTATTGCGGACACCAGTATAATATAAAACAGAGAAAAAGTGCCTTATCTTTTATATTTATGGTTAAATTCTATCAAGTCTTAGTATTGCAGACAACGGTTTAATATAAAATAGAGAAAAAATGCCCTATCTTTTATATTTATGGTTAAATTCTATCAAGTTTTAGTATTGCAGACAACGGTTTAATATAAAATAGAGAAAAAATGCCCTATCTTTTATATTTATGGTTAAATTCTATCAAGTTATACTATTGCAGACACCACTATAATATAAAATAGAGAAAAGTGCCCTCTCTTTATATTTATAGTTAAATCCTATCAAGTTTTAGTATGGCGGACACTGGTATCAGATGAAAAAGAGAAAAAGTGCCCTTTCTTTTACATTTATGGTTAAATTATATTAAGTTTTAGTATTGCTGACACTGGTATAATATAAAATAGAGAAAAGGTGCGCTTTCTTTTGTATTTATTGTTAAATTCTATCAAGTTATAGTGTTGTGGACTCCGATATAATATGAAATAGAGAAAAAGTGCCCTTTCTGTAATATCTATAGTTAAATAATAGAAAGTTTTAGTATTGGGGATACGGGTATAATATAAAATAGAGAAAAAGTGCTCTATCTTTTATATTTATGGTTAAATTCTATAAAGTTATAGTATTGCGGACACCGGTATAATATAAAATAGAGAAAAAGTGTCCTATCTTTTATATTTATGGTTAAATTCTGTAAAGTTATAGTATTGTGGACACCGGTATAATATAAAATAGAGAAAAGGTGTCCTATCTTTTATATTTATGGTTAAATTCTATCAAGTTATAGTAATGCGGACACTGGTATTATATAAAATAGAGAAAAAGTGTCCTATCTTTTATATTGATGGTTAAATTCTATCAAGTCATTGTATTGCGGACACTGGTACAATATAAAATAAAATAGAGAAAAAGTGCCCTATCTCTTATATTTATGGTTAAATTTATTGAGAACACAGGTATAATATCAAATAGAGAAAAAGTGTCATATCTTTTATATTTATGGCTAAATGCTATGAGAAAAAGTGCCCTATCCTTTATATTTATGGTTAAATTCTATAAAATTATAGTATTGCGGACACCAGTATAATATAAAATAGACAAAAGGTGCCCTATCTTTTATATTTATTGTTAAATTCTATCAAGTTATAGTATTGTGGACATCGGTATAATATAAAATAGAGAAAAAGTGCCCTATCTTTTATATTTATGGTTAAATTCTATCAAGTTATAGTATTGTGGACACCAGTACAATATAAAATAGAGAAAAAGTGCCCTATCTTTTATATTTATGGTTAAATTCTATCAAGTTTTAGTATTGCAGACATTGGTATAATATCAAATAAAGAAAAGTGCCCTATCTTTTATATTTATGGTTAAATTTTATCAAGTTATAGTATTGCAGATACCGGTATAATATAAAATAGAGAAAAAGTGCCCTATCTTTTATATTTATGGTTAAATTCTATCAAGTTATAGTATTGTGGACACAGGTATAATATAAAATAGAAAAAAAGTGCCCTATCTTTTATAATTAATGTTAAATTTTATCAAGTTATAGTATTGCAGACACTGGTACAATATAAAATAGAGAAAAAGTGCCCTATCTTTTATCTTTATGGTTAAATTCTATCAAGTTATAGTATTGTGGACACCAGTATAGTATAAAGCAGAGAAAAAGTGCCTTATCTTTTATATTTATGGTTAAATTCTATCAAGTTTTAGTATTGCAGACAACGGTATAATATAAAATAGAGAAAAAGTGCCCTATCTTTTATATTAACGGTTAAATTCTATCAAATAATAGTATTGCGGACACCGGTATAATAGAAAATAGAAAAAAAAGTGCCCTATCTTTTATATTTATGGTTAAATTCTATCAAGTTATAGTATTGCCGACACCGGTACAATATAAAATAGAGAAAAAGTGTCCTATCTTTTATATTTATGGTTAAATTCTATAAAGTTATAGTATTGCGGACACCAGTATAATAAAAAATAGAGAAAAGGTGTCCTATCTTTTATATTTATGGTTAAATTCTATCAAGTCATAGTAATGCGGACACTGGTATTAAATAAAATAGAGAAAAAGTGTCCTATCTTTTATATTGATGGTTAAATTCTATCAAGTTTTAGTATTGGGAACACAGGTATAATATCAAATAGAGAAAAAGTGTCCTATCTTTTATATTGATGGTTAAATTCTATCAAGTTATTCTATTGCGGACACTGGTATAATATAACATAGAGAAAAATTGCCCTAGCTCTATTTTTATGGTTAAATTCTGTCAAGTTTTAGTATTGAGAACACAGGTATAATATCAAATAAAGAAAAAGTGTCCTATCTTTTATATTTATGGTTAAATTCTATGAGAAAAAGTGCCCTATC
>MJUU01028359.1:0-14268 GCA_002080025.1 Modiolus philippinarum
GGTGCAAATCACGACAATTCTACTATTTGCTTTGCTCGGACACGAAGCCAATAAACCATTTCTGTTTATTTTTAATTGGATATAAACGTCTGAAATGCATATCAATACACTAAACTTCATTGATTTGACTAAATAAAACTATTTTCTGATAAAAATTTAGCAGATTCTTAACAAATTCACAGATATTTGGATTTTCACAAAAAAAAAGGGGGGGGGAGTACCCGGCCTATGATCAACATGCTTCAAATAAACATATAACACAAGGCACATGTTTTAAACAAGTTCATATCGTTTATTCAATTGCTTTCTGTAAGCCAGACGCGCTGAAAAGGTCCAAATAGTAGGTTTTTTTTACAGTTTCAAGGTCTTATAGCACAGTAGTCGGGATTTTGTTAAATCAAGGTGCAAAAGCACTGGAAGCACCGTTTTCAAATTTGTCTATAAATTTTGTAAATATACACTTATGGATAAAATAAAGTTGTAGTTTTCTGGCATACACACCAAAGATGAAAAATATACACACACAAGAGCATTGGAGAGAGATTTTTTCTGTTATAGGTGTAACACAACTAATTCGGAACCCAGTCAGGCACACATGTGAATATAGTCCTTATTTGAGACGACATAGTTCCAAAGAAGTGTTAATAGTGTCGTAGATTAAAAATGTTGGCGAGTCATTATGAATTAAATTGAAAAGGCATTCAATAGTGAATCGTTTAAGCCTAAATTTATACGATTTCGATGAAAATTAAAGATTTTATCAAAGTTGAAAGCGGAGGTATTTTTCCCGTGAAAACATAGACAGGAAGTACCTCTCCCTGGGTTGTGACCTTCCGGCAACCAGTTTTTTCTTATATTACAGTTAAGGTCGGTTGATTTTTCCATGAAGGTTTACAATAAGATGTGTCTTTCAGATGAGACATGTGTCATTTTATTTGAACTTCAGATAAAAAACCTACGAGCACAGAAACATGTGCAATTTAACATGGGAGGCAATGGGAGACGGAATTAGTTGTGTTACACCTTTATTATTTTGCCTTGGACACACCATTTGTCACTTGATGGGTGATATATACAAAGTATGTCTAAGCTGTTGATGTAGCTCAATTTTGAATTCATGCGTGTGAACATGTGCAAGTATTTTTTATTAAATAATTGAGAGTTTATGGTGTCTATATAAAAGATTATTGTGTGCACAAGGGAACAATTTTACAAATAAACAATTAGTCACCCCGAGGACAGAGTAAATTGAAGAAATATTCAAAACAACCAATCTAAAATGTAAACAATTTGATAACAATATGGGTTACGAATTTTCAAGGAAACGCATCAAAATATAGAATTTAAAAAAGATGAACCCTAAATGTTGATAATACAACTGTTAACTTCTCCGCCATCTTAAACACGTGCTGTTGTAAACAAAACATTGAAATGTTAAAGGTTTCTCAAATTATCATCCCTTGTTTTTGTGTTTGCAACCTTAATATATGAACTATTAGAAAATCACAAAATTCCGTGTCTTGATACTTTCTCTATTATTGGCTTTCATTCATATATGATACTAAAAGATAGGTATTTTACCCATTTAGTCTATGTGAGTATACGAAAGGCTGTCAAAAATTAGAAAAGTTGATGACTTACATGCAACCATTTATGACCATTTATGACATAAAGAACATTAGTGTTGAAACAAAACTAAGGATACGCAAACAGATCTTTGCTTAACATTTTCCTTATTCTATTACATTTCATGCACAAGTTATTTTGTAATATATTTGTTTAATCATATACCACAACTTAAGTTTTTTTTTGTTTAAATTTTTTTTTCTTAAGACCTTTGAAAATATCGTAACACTTTATAGTAAGATGACCATCTCTTGAGAATATGTGTGTGTGTGTGTGTGTGTGTGTGTGTGTGAAGAGTTGTGCTTGGATATACCATGTATTTACTCGATATCCCTTCATTGTTTATTCAAATCATTCACAGAGCTATCTCGACTTTATCTTCTTTCTCTAATTTTTACTAGTGACACATTATAGGTCTGTTTACAAATAATTTTAAACCTTTTTAAAAAAACTCTGATTTTGTTAAATGTGTTCTTTTCAAATATACACTGTAATCAGATATCACTTAATTATTTAAATGACTATTAATAGAGCGTGATTATTATTTAAGTATTATGTCATGCTAGTGACAAGTGCAAGGTTAAGAAAACAATAAAGATAAAATCACTTTATAATATATATCGGGTAGACGTAGTAATACCGAAAATAAACGTTTTTGCTTTTTGTTGAAGGTCTCATGTTGACTTCAAGATGAAAGCGCTGTTCCATTTGCTTAATCTTACCATAAATTAATAGGGATTTTGTTTCATGTTTATTTGCTCCATATCCCTTAATTTGTTTATGCTCAGTTTCACAAAGGGGTGATTTCTATCTTTTGAAAGGCACTGTCTTTTTAAATGCTAGAAAAATTGGTAAAAAAAATGAAAAGAAAAGAAAAAATCTGACAGCCCCTGCTGTAGGATAAAGAAATAGTAGATACACATTTTTCCACTTGATAATGGGGGAAATTGTTGTTTACCAAAAAGTTAATGCTTAGGAAATCAGTTCAACAAAAGATGTAATTATTCCAGTGATTCATACCGGTAATTTTATTGGGATTTCAGAAATATACATTATAGTTTTCTTTCTTTACAATTTGCATTTATATTTTATTTTTACAAATTCCACTCCAAAATTTACAGTATTAAATCATACCTTTTGATATTGACAGATCTGTGTGATAGACATTGTTGCCTTGAGAACAACTCCAATTTCCGTCGATATTCGAATCACTTGTGTATTGTAATGTAAATATGATTTCTTTTGTCTCTGAATCTGAAGTAATCTTTCCTCTATTGTCGAATGATACACAACCAGACGACAACCCCGTGAATGTGCAACGCCCCAAAAGTCTTCCGAATGGATCAGAAAAAGTTACAGGCAGATCCAAATCCTCAATTCTGCATGTGAATTTCAAATTTCCGTCTCCTAAACTCCAGGACAGACAAGGAAACAAACTTCTAACTGCTCCTGTTGAGGAAGGAATTATAGCTGCGTTTAAAAATTGTCTTATCGGATAATTCAATGGGGGTTAATAACAAAATTACCGAACAAAGTTGTCAAGAGCCGAAGTCCATGAGGCAAAAAGAAAAATCAGATGGAAACCACCGGGAAAGAATCGACCACAAGGGTCCTGACTTAGTACAAGCATTTAAAAAAAATTAAAAAATGGTGGGTTAGACCGGTTTGAAGGCGTGTCAAATCTCCCTTCCATTGCCATAGTGCCCGGTAGCAACTCAACAGCATTACTATTAGAAGGTCATAGACAGTTAAAAGAAATAACCATTTCAGCACTGAGTAAAAACGAATCTTGAATCAGAGCTCGGATCGAAACTTCAAATTTTCCCACAAGGGACTGATATCTAATAAAGAACTTTTTTAATGATTGTATGAGACGGGTTTTTTAAGCCTTGATTAATAAGACGGTCACGGAGATAACTTTGTGTAATGAGAAAGTCTGTAAAATTTGTGCTAGCTCTCGTGTAACGAAACAAACGTTAAACATACCCCCCGTAAGCAGGAGAATCAGGAATATTACTGTCAATGTTGGGAAAATTGATAATTTCGAAATTAAAATCGTCCCTTTTGTGGTAAATTTTAGTACTAAGATGACCATTTTCGTCAAATTCGAGATGTAAGTCTCAAATTATGTAGATCTAGTGATTTCTGTCGATTCTTTTATCTCTAGTTCTGGTAGTTATATTCATGGGATCCTTTTTGCAAAAGATGCGTTGTTGATGGAAAGAACACCAGTAATTTATCTATAAGACAGACTGAAGGATCTATTGTCTTTTATTTTATGATCTTTTACGAGTTCCTAAAGAAATTCAGTCTTGTAACCAACTTGATGTTGATAAATAACACATCCGAATATGACAAATATATTATTGATTAGAAAATCAGGCATATTTCACACCTGTTTTTTATGGGAGAAAAAAAACATAAACAATTTGAATAACCTATTTCTTTTTTATATTATAAAATAATATTTTTGAATGTCTGAATATTTTTTGTTATTAATATTTGATACATTATGAATATTGTAACAATCAGAAACGATAAAAAAATATTTATAAAACTAGAACTTCAGGAATATAAATCTAGTTCATACCTTGTAAAATACTTAAAACTATCAAAACACAAATCTTTTTCATCTTCTGTATTGTTAAGAACCATTATACTGTCTAAAAATAAAAATAAAAAAACATTTAGTATAGTAGATTCATTTGAGAAAACCACACCATGTACCTTTATATAAAAATTCAATTTAGTCTGATTCATATTCCCAGAAATTATACCTTCACTTCAGTTATCGAGAGCGAAAGTATATACTATTTTTTGTCTATAAATACTTGAACTACTCAAAATAAAAGTTTAACCCTTGTACGTAATCATAAAGCAAATACTATCGTTTATACGATCGGTAGTTCCTTGTTGGCAATCTTGTCTGTCTTCTTGGCCACAGCAAGCAGGACCTCTAGGCCACCGACTGGATTAAAGGGGTCATACCTGACCATCGCTTCGGTACATTATATTCTCAGCTATGGGCGAGACTGTCTGGTGTGTGTCTGTGTCCAAGGCGTTTAACCTTTCTTTTTAAAGGAGTTAACTCCAGAACTTAGGCCCGTTTGAATTCCTTTTTTCAGATTATACCATTGTATTTGTTTATTTTTATTTGGATGGGCTTGATTAATCTGTTTTGTTTATTGGACTAGATTAATCTATTTTGTTTATTAACATGACTTATCACTAGATTAGACTGTATGGATACCAATTCTTAGTAAATTTGAAAACCAAAGTACATATAGTATCACAAATTATAAAAATATAGACACTTAGAATTATACAATGAACTTACGAAAATTACTACTGTTTATTTTAAGCCAATTACTGTTAAATGTTTCACAAAAATCTTCCATTTGTTTTGGTTTTGATTTGAAAACCAATGACGTCAAATTGTTGCCATAGTATTTTGTTAAAAATATACAAATTGTTTACTATAAATTGAGTATATTATACAAAAATGTGTATGATAAATGAAAAAAAAACATAACATACCTTTGAAGACAATAATCAAAATAATTCTTATGTTTCCTATATAACTATATATAAGTTAAAATGGCGACCCAAACCACTGCGTTTAAACCGATAATCTGGGCCCAAGTTTAATTTTCAATAAAAATCAGTTTATCTGCACCATAATTCAAATTCAAGGTCATATGCACATAAAACACTTGAAGTATGCTTTTAATTTGTCGATTTTAAACTCTCATTAATAAATAGACATTTGCAATAATTTCAGATTGAAATATGATTGAAAATAGGAAAATGCATGTGGATTCTGACAAATAAAATATTTCTTTTTTCATTCATGAAGCAAATTAAGTATTTTGAATATTGTCATATGCATAATTCAAATGCTGCAAGACGATATTTTCCTCTCATGATTTATTTCAAATACAAAACTAAAAAAAAATCTTATTCACGACTAACACATTGATGGACGTGATTGTAATAATGTTTATGCGCCATTGATTACATAATTGTGTAAAACGGAAGTAAAATTTTCAATGAATTTCAAGGTAAGTTGATTTTTGTAGATTTATTTTTTTTCTATTTAGGTGAAGAATAATACAAGTGTTTGTGACTGAGTATAGACTAAAAATTATTATTCATTTCATGTCAAGATGTACTTGGTTTAAAAAGACGCGTAACGCATCCTAGTAAGTTGTGACCTCGATTTGTACAATGCTCATGTACAACACTATATCTAAGTGTTTCAAAAGAAGAGATCGAGATGCTTGTCTTAGACTTCATTAAAACGAAGGTGAAAGTTAAGCATACGTGGATTAAAAATTTAAAAAGTATAGTATTTACATTTGAGGTTAATAATTCGAGGGTATGTAAAATGAAGTAAAATATTTGACAGTTAAAGGTAATAATAAAAGAGGAGGAATAGCCAATGTCTTTAACAATAATTAAAATGTCTTGAAAAGAACGGGTGCTCATAGAATATTAACACATATATTTGGAACAACGCTTTGTATTAATATGCTGGTTACAGGTACAGAATATGTCGATAGAATTGCTTCATCTAAGATGTATTGTGCGGTTATGCGGATGTAAACTTGGATTCTATTGGCTGATTAACCACCTGCTAAATAACCATGTCCACCCTCAATCATCATGATAATGTAGTGTTTCACCTACATGTAGACCAAAGTCATTCAAAAGAATTGTACATAAGGACAAAATTCACAAACATGCAGTAAGCATGGATAAATAAACATATCGTAATTAAAGTTTACTTCCACGGAATGTAAAACTAATTTAACCTGATATTTACATTAAAAAATTAAAATGTGAAATACATCTATACTTAGAATAACATGTAAATTATATGAAATATTTTATTTGCATTCATTTTCAAAGGTTTTCGCTCCATGTATTACGAAAACGCCATGTAAACTTTATCATGTTTAATCAATACATTATTCGGCTGTGTATTGTCCAGAGTACGCGGTCAGTCGACATAGCGTTCATGTGTATAATCGTGTTGTTGAATGTAGGTCATTTTGTAATAATCGTTTTCTTAGTTAAACACAAACAGGTTTGCATAACCGCACAAAAATGTTATCATGCATTTGAATTATTTAGATAGTGTCGAAAATGGTTGAACGGCGCGACCTGAAGGTCGCTCGCCGTTCAACGATTTTCGACACTATCTAAATAATCATATTAGTTGGTTCAATGCATGATAACTTATAATAAGTAGTTCGTTGTATAGTCTTTGTAAAAATCAATAATTATATGTTAGCTTCGACAAATAATGTCTCAACGGGTCATTAAGATAGGAACTTAAATAATTCGCAAAGTTCTGCGGAACCTGGTGTCTGGCCTGCTCACTCTGCTTTCATTATGATTTGGCCTTTATTAAGATGTGGCTACTAAAAATTCTAAGTAATAACTGGTCTTTGAGAGTATCCAGAAATTTACCAGAATATGAACCAAACATTTTTGAAATCTTACCATCGGCAAGATTAGTTTTGACAAAAACACATCCAAAAAGCATGGTTGCTAACAAGAATTTCAAAAAAATTGCTTGTCTTTGACTCAGGTTGAGAGTATCAGGAAATTTTCCAAAATTGGAATTTAAATTTTTTGAAATCTAGGCATTTAAAAAAAATTTTTTTCACTAAAATTCAATCCAAAAAAGAATGGTTGCTAGCAAGAATTCCCCATACTGCTTGTCTTTGAGTGTTGCAGGAAATTTACCGAAATTGCAACCATATTTTTTATTGTTAAGTTTCAGAATTATGTCTGGTATGAAAAATTGCTAAAATATTTGACTGTATGCAAAAATTTCAAAAACTGTTAGGTCTTAGACATTTTCAGGAAATTTACCCAAGTTGGAACCGGAATAAAATCCTGAAAGTTTATTGCTAATCTATGGACTACATGCAACAATTCTATGTCAAGATCAAATTTCCTAATTTCTACTTTGTTTAAACTTTGCTGATATTATGGACCAAAGTGAACATTTAGTCAAATTCATTGATGCCGGAAAATATAGGTCACGGTGACATAATTCTGGTATGGAGGTTAGTTACTTCTAAAGATGCAACCACTAACCAATCATCATTTGTCTATGGCATGTAGCTGTTGAGATATAGTGGTAACAAAAATAATTATAGTCCAAATAATAAAATACCGATGTTACTGTGAATTAAAGTTCTGCATATGCACATTTCGAAAACTCATGTCTCCTTAGTGCAGATAAAATCAAAATATTTGGAAGTGCATAAACTGAAATAGGTGAAAAAAATGATAGAGAACAAATAATCAGTAAAATCTAAACAGAAAAGCCAAAATCAGCTAAGGACAGAGCCATGCTAGAAGGAGATACTCC
Organism: Modiolus philippinarum; assembly: GCA_002080025.1. NCBI lineage: Eukaryota > Metazoa > Mollusca > Bivalvia > Mytilida > Modiolidae > Modiolus > Modiolus philippinarum. The sequence goes on from MJUU01028359.1 coordinate 8,015, forward strand.
TTAGATTTAAACAAAATTTACTAAAATTCAGATATTGCATTTGCCCAAATAAAATCCGCTTTCGGGCCAGCACCGAAGTACTGGCTACTTGACTGGTGAATACCCTCGGGGACTAACATTTCCAACAAATGGCAAAATACGGAAAAATTAGAATTACTTTTTTTCAAAAATATACTTTGGATTCAATAATGCAGTTGTACTGAGTATGGTGTCAAAAATTCATTGCTATTGAGCAAGATTTCAGAAAGTTATTGAAGTTCACAAAAAGAACATTTCGGTTAACCAAATGTTGACGACGACGTTGACGCGGAACACGCCGACACCGACGCCGACGACGGAATCGATAGTCGCTATGTCTCATCTTCGCGACATTCGTCACAGGCGAGAAAAAAGGAATAAAGTTTCAGTAGAATAACAGTTTCTTCAATCGGCTCTAAGGACACAAATACTGAGTTAAAAAAACCAGTAAAAGTCAGCCAAATACATTATTCAGACAATTTCTATAAATTCCTTTCCATGACATTGTTAGTAAATTATTCAAGTTGCTAAAAATAATGTTCCTTATTATTTTGCATTAATATGATGGTCAGTAAATTAAAGATTTCTATAGAATTATTTTATCGAAAATAGTTCTTTTGGAAATTCCTTGCAAAGATACTTGCAAAGGACATGATAATAATCCATGTTCAATGGGGGTAGTAACAAAATTACCGAACAGAGTGGTGAAGAGCCAAAGTCCATGAAACAAAAAGACAAATCAGGTGAAAACCACCGGAAAAACTGTCGCCTGCAATGGTCCTGAATTGGTACAGGCGTGTCAAAAGAAATGGTGGGTTAAACTAATTTTATTGAGCGCTAAACCTCACCTTCCTTTGCAGTAATTTCTGGTAACAACTCAACAGCAATTGCTATTGAAAGGCCATAGACAGTTAAAAGAAATGATCATCTCAGTATTAAGTAAGAAAAGAATCTTGAATCAGAGTTCGGAAAGAAACTTCAAATAGGATGACATTGAACCCTAAAGATAATTCTGAGTGAACCATAAGCAACATTTTCAACTTGCAAGGCAAAAACTGGTAAAACAAAAAATCTAGATGCATTACATGTGATGTGTTAATTACCAATTCTAAGTTTACCAGTAACTTCAGTAGTCAAACTTATACAACACAATCATATGTCATTTACGGTATTGAATGTACACTGTGGGCTTTTGTTTATGGGTGAAACTAAGAAGTCTTTGCGATCACGTATGAATGGACATCGTTATAGCGCAAAAAACTCGAATTATAAGATTGTTTATAACAATTTTGGTTAGCCCTTTACTAATAGAACTTGTGCTTCAATTTTTCCGCTAATGTCAGGATCACTTAAGCGTTTAACTAGATCTGTAATTATGATAACGATCAACACTTCATTCCATGACCTAGTTTTTGGACAGATAATTGAAAATCAATAACGAAGGTAAATAAATACTTCATTACCCACACCTCACAGAACATGCGTCCCGTATGATACAACCAAATAAAGACATTTTAATGGATTTAATGTGTATACATGAACCAGTCCCTTTATTTTAATCAATTTTTATATAGCTTCTCTCTTTACGTTATCCCTCACTATAGTCCTGGTATAAAATAAGAGTTCTGCTTGATCCGGACAATCCACTATTTCTTCAGCTTTTCTTTTGACTCCAGTGTCCTTCTCTGTAACAACTGTATTGGTTTTTGGGAGGTTATCGGTCATACTCTCTAAAGTTTCAGTACCAGAAGTAGAATGTCCAACATCTACTGAAACTACTTTACTGTCATCAGCCATGACTATTTCATGATAAGCCTTGCTTGACGCACAAAGCATAGACGTACCTGTGTCAGTCTCTTCAGTCTCATGATCAGATGATCTATAAGCCATCATAACATACGGGATTTATTTATTCCAATCTTTTTGATGTTCTTCTACAAGCGTTTTATGGAATCGATCTACCATCCCATCTGACTGGGGTTTGGTGGGGGCCTGTCCGTTTTTTTTATATTTAAGAGGTTACATACTTCCTGAAATAACCTACTCTTGTATTGGCGACCTTAGTCAGAATGAATTACAGAAGGCACGCCAAAACGAGCAATAAACCCCTTCAACAATCAATTTGGCTACTGCACCTGTCTCCATGTTGCGCATAGCAAAGCATTTTGTCCACTTAGTAAAATACTAAAAAGTCTGATATTACTATGACGTATCAAAATCCATTTCCTACCTCACGCCCAGAAATGTATGACCTTACATCAGATTATAACCCTGGCCAATAGAACATATTTCTCACTTTTTGCTGGTGTTTTATGCACTCTTAAATGAGCATCATATTTATCATCATGACAACATTGCAAAACTTTTCGGCGTCCAGAAATTGGTACTATCGCCTGAAGTTGGACAGTTTAATCAGTTACGTCTTCAAACCGTCTTATTATTAAATCATTTTGCTGCTGTAAATACTGCCTCTGGCACTTTAATGCTCTTACAAGAAAACCCTTTCCACACATATCACTGTACGGTGGAATTTGAACCAAATTCTAATTAAACTTAAGTCAGGGTCTGTAGTTTGAAGGTCCTTCATCGACGCTTCGTTGAGAGACATAATATTTTTCTGTTCAATGTCTGAGACGTGATTTTCACATTTGTCGTTTTCAGCCGATTGTCTCCAGGCTAAAAAGTATCCAAACTGATGACACGGAATCCGACTGGACGCATCAGCTTTTCTGTTTTGATTTCCCGGCCTATGCTCAATCTGAAAATCATACTCACTTAAGATTTCAACCATTTTTCAAACTGGCCTCCCGGATTTATGTAATAGCCATACAGTCAGCAGTGTAACAACCAAAGTATGGTTTAATATATTGCACAAAGTGTACCACGGCTAGTGATTCTTTCCTGGAAACACAAATTTTTCTTTCTCTTTTCGACTGGCGTATGTTACAACACACACGTTACCGTCATCAGATAACTGTGACAATACAGATCATATTAAATGATTACTGGTATCCGTATCCAGTATAAATTCTTTCGTAAATCAGGATATATTAATATTGGTGCATTTATCAATTTTTCTCTTTAGTGAATCAAACGGTTCTTGGAAGTTTTCTGTCGAAGAAAATTGTTCGTCCTTTTCTGTCAGTTTGTGGAAACAATTAGCTTCCGAGACAAAGGTGTGAATATATTTTCTTTAATATCCACATAAACCGACGAATGATCGTACATTTGTAGGTACTCCCCAGTTTTTAATTACATTTTACTTGCCTGGATCGGACGCAATGTCGTCTTTAGAGACCACATGACCAAATAATCGAACTTTAGTGGCACAGAAGGTGCATTTCTTTAGCTTTTAACTTTAATCCAGCAGACTTGATCCGTTCGAATACTTGTCGTAGGTTTGCGATCATGTCATCAAAATAAATTTCTTTCTCAATACTATTTCATCGTCCAAATACACCAAGCACACCTCCCATTGTAAAGCTGACAAGACTTTTCCATTAGCTGTTCTAAAGTCTGTGCAGCGCAACACAGCCCAAACGGCATTACTTGAATGCAAGCCCTTCCTTGTTGTAAATGCAGTTTTGTGTTTGTCCTTTGGCGAAATTTCTACCTGGTAATAACCAGAGAAACAGTCTAAAGTACTGAACCAGTGGTTACCAGACAAATAACTAAATACCGAAGTTACTGTGAATTTATTTTCTACATATGCGCATTTCGACAACTTATGTCTCCTCAGTGCAGATAAAATCTAAACGTTTGGAAGACCATTAAATCAAACTTGTTAAAAAGTTGATAGAGAACAAATACCCAATATGATCTAAATGATACAAGGACTCGTCGATACGTAACGAGGGGATAGGCATCTTTTACCGTTACATCGTTTAGACGCCTGTAGTTAATACAGAACCGATATGTTCCATCCTTTTTTTTGACCAGGACAATACCTGCTGCGCAAGGATTACTTGACTTTTCAATTATACCGTGTTTTCGTTCACCAAATAAGACAGATGGAAATGAGTAGGCCTTTAAATGGTCTTATATTACCCGTATTGATTTCATGTCTAACTAAACTTGTCCTTCCAAAATCACTGTCTGATTGGGAAAATTAATCGTTATATTTTTGTTTAAGTTTTCTTGTCAGATGTTCTCCTTAACAAGTCTTCTAAATCTGATGTAAGTTTACCACTGTCAGTGGACTGTCTCGGGCCAGAGTGTATCGTCGATCCTATGTTAACTTCATAAATCTGCCCAACAGTAGTGCGGGGATATATTGTCCTAGTTTCAATCAAAGGATCATGCGTCCCATGGGCTACATCGAGAAATCCAAGCCTTAATTACCGTCAGCTTGTTACAACTGCTTCTGAATATATTTCCAGCTTGTCAAAGGTCAATTTGAAAACCCTAAGTTCCCAACATGTTTCCACACATATTTAATACTTGTCTTTACCGCGTTTAAATTTGGCGCTTTTTGTTCGTGGGGTTCGGTTATACAATTTAGAAGAAATAAGGGTCAATGTTGCTCCTGTGTCGACAAGAAAGTTTGATTTTATCCCTAGTAAACCTAACTCAACATATATTCTTGCATCGTCAGTTGCAGATATAACAAACCCCTTAACTTATTCGGGCACACTTTTGTCCTAGTGTTTCAACTGACCTATCCTTGTTTGTCTGTCTTCTTAATATCATTCCTCATATCAGTCTTATTGTCCTAATCCGTATTTTGTTTTCGGTTTGGACGATAACAGTTTTATCAATGTGTCCCAATTTTCCACAATTATAGCACTTGGTCATCCCCATGTTTCTACTATTTCTGTTCTTTGAGTTAGAACTAATGTCATTGTAACTAGGGATGCTCTACAGGGCTTTTCTACGGGGCTTTTAACTCTTTCAAGTCCATGTCCAAAGCTTGCAAATTGTTTTCTACAATTTTCTACCACATTGCCATATCCTGAAGTTTGATATTTTCACCTTTTACTTGTGTTTGCTCCGTATTATTGTAATAATAGGAAAAAGAAGAAGGGAAACGGGGAATGTGTCAAAGAGACAACGACCCAAACGACTCAAAGCCACCATAAGATCATCAATGAACGGTGAGGAAACTGTTAATTCTACAGCTTCATTTAAAATTTTGGGTCGATAGAATGAAAATTAAGGGATTTAGATAACCAAAAAGAAGGAAAACAAATGAAAGATCAAATTGAGTGTTGACAGAATAAATCGAGTTTGGTAGAAAAAAAAGGAACAACCAGAGGAGGGTGGTCATTCTGCACACGACACGCATATTTGACTTATATTATCGATCGATTGAGAGATTATTGATCATTAAGTACATGCATGTCAACGAGTAAAGATCAAAAACACAGTCGTCTCTCCCACAATATATGAGGGTAGATTTATATTAGGCATATATTGCTTGTCATTTGTAACCTATATTATATTAAAAATATTTTATATTGAGATAAAAAAAATAATATTCTCATGCTGTTTTTATTTTATTTAAAAAAATGCTTCCACATTCACAATTAGTATCATCCACAGCGTCTTTGATCGAGACGGTGCAGATAGCAGTTATATGCATACGTCCAACTTTAAAAACCTGTTTTTAATTAGATTCGTGTTAATTAAAACAAAGAGTGACAAATACACGAACTCGGCGGGAGACAATTTGCATTCATGTACAAGTAATAACCGTGACGTGTGTAATTCCGATTAAATTTATAAAAGTCGGTCTTTAATATCTAAAAATCCATTATGATACATAAATAGGATTATTTTATATATCTTTTATACATTTTCAGAGATTTTCACCAGTTTTACTATTTCAACATGACATCTTATTATGAAAATTGCAACCAATTTTGGTCATTTTCATCGATTAATAACTTTGTAAAAAGTGGAGCCTTCAGGAGCCTTTTAAGAGTTTTAAAAAGTCGTATGTATTGGGATTTCGATGATACAAGTTTGAAAGTAAAGTCCCCTGTAACTTTTTTAAAAAACTGAATAATATATGACTGGTATTTTCAACCTGTCATCTTGCCATTTTGGGTAACCTACTTTTCAACTGAATTAAATCCCTTAAATTATATAAAGTGCAACTTTTTAATACAACTGGTTATTTTTAAGTCATCTATCAATCCCCAGATACCGTGACATGTCACATTTAAGGGGTTAAAATTCCCGAATTTTCAGTTTAAACATTTCGAAATTTAGACCATTTTCATGATTTTAATTAA
>MJUU01028359.1:14285-81479 GCA_002080025.1 Modiolus philippinarum
AGGAACAACAGAAAAAAAAAATCTAAATATAAAAAATAGACAAAAAAAAAAAACAAAAACAAAAACAAAAAAAACAAAAACAAAACAATAAAAAAACAAGAAAACAAAAAAGAAAAAAAAAGAAAGAAAAAAAAAAAACCGAACAAGCAACAAAACAAAACAAAAAAAAAAGAACAAAGAAACAAGAAGAAGAAGAAAAAAAAAAACATAAAAAAAACAAACCAACAAAAAAAAATGAATATAACCATGTTATTATAATTTCATACATTGCAAAACATTGGTAACTACAACATGTACAAGGAAGCATATATATATTTCGTTGTAATACACAGTAGCTTCCGAGAAATCTATGCGATTTCGAAACAAATACGCAACGTATTTAATGATATATGTTATTAATCATGTGTCAAAATAATTTTTTATTCATTATTCATTATTCTATTTGAAACGTCTAAAAAGACCTTTTGATTCTACTGATAAAGATAAAGACTATTGTGAAAAATTAAGGCCAAACATTCACAAAGGGTCTCATTACACGCCAGGCTGCATTTAAATTAAGTTTATTACATAACAGAGTGTTTAAAATTCAAATAAAACAAAATAACTAACAGATTTCCATATTGATTTATATTTTAATTACAATTTTGATTTTAACTTAGATTTTTGATTCCATGCTACAAAATTTTAATTAACTTATATTCACTTTTCACTAAAAAAGCTAATTAGTTAACTAACTTTTTGGAATGCAATTTAAGGTCATTCTCGTTATATCCACAGCATCCGTGGCTGATGACGTGAAAACTGTACAATTGTTTTGTTTGTTAAGATGCATTTCGAATGCAAAAATGCAATTTGATAAGATCTTTTTATAGATTTGATTTAAAATTATTTATTCAATAAACATGAAAAGGATTGGATAGCAGGCCGAAACCTATATATATCCTCTCCTTATGCAAAGGCAACATGTATACAAATAAATTCACATTCAAAGGGGCATAATCCAAACTACAATTATCGTAGATAACAATACATGTATTTACATATTAATCAAGTGTGTCAATTAATAAAATTTCAGACCCTTTGTTACAAATTTGTTAATTGAATATATTTATGTGAAATAGAATACAATACTGAAGGAGTTTAATTTAATCATGCCAAAGGTGTGATATAAGACAATTAAATTAACCCATAATCAACTAAGCTGTTTTGAAAATGAAAGTCCAAACAAAAGTTCAATTTATATTGATCAGAGACATATAAGGTTCAAATATAAGTTCAAAGTATATAAGGTCAGGGATATACAAAATAAGTCTCTGATTAGATATTAAAATTTTCGAAGTTTTCTGAATTTCACAATTAGCCACAGACACTCTAAGGTATACCAGATTAAAATATACATAAATAATACAAAAATTCAGATATCAAATACAAATTCATATAGAAAATAAGAGAGTATTGTCTGGATCGCTAGACCTCCAGAGCTGCAAAGACAGAGGCTGGGTGCATACTTTGCAGCTCTACAAGCTTAGAACTAATCCAGATCAAAACTAAACAGCATGTCAACATTTAACTTCAAATGTTCAGAAACCCACGGGAGTATTGGGGTGCTATGTCTGGATTGATAGGCCTGGGGAGCTGCGAAGTCAGAGGCTTAGAGCATGCTTAGCAGCTCCGCAAGCCTAGCAGCAATCCAGATCAAAGCAACGCCCAGAGGGTTCCTTTAAACAATGAATATGTAAAAATATATTCTATTTAAAAATAATTTAAAGAAAAGATATTTATAGATTGGGTGTTCTTTCATAAGTAATAATTTATCATAAATATTTTATATAAAGAAAACAAAAAACATAGAAAAAAGTATTGTGCATGAATTTATGATATATATTTTTAAAGAGTTAGGAAATACAATGCTTATTTGTACAAATTTTTAAAATGGCTCATTCCTCAGTCCACAATAACAATACATATAGATTAAAATCTTTTACTATCTTTAATAAACGAATGGATAGCTTGTGTTAATTTTACATTTTGAGTGTAATTCAAAAAATCATTCCCATATAGAATATTTTGGACACAAAAATCAACATTTAATTCATTGAAAACTAATTTTAGAGATAATCTGATAGTTGCATATGTCGGACATGATATAAAAAAGTGATGATTATCTTCGACCACGTCCATGCAGTGTGGGCAAAAAGGATTATCGGATAGAAAATGAAGATTCAGATGACAGTTTAAATTACTAGCATCATTTCTTAGTTGACAATATAAAATATTTTCTTTTCTATTTCCAATATTGAAATAATCAGGTGTCTTTCTAAGATCTGAATTCAGTTTTCTTTTAAATACATTGAGTGACTGACAGGATTTAGTAGATGCTGGTAAGGTATTCTATGCACGTATAGTACTTGGCAGGAAACTGTTATAATATGCTGATGTACTACAAAAAGGGACTCGGAGATTTTCATTTTATATATTATGACGCAGATTATAATCATGATTATTTTCTGACTATGGTTGTATAAGATCAGATAGATATGGAGGGGCATCTCCATTTAACATTTTATACATAAGAATGAGTTTATGTTTCTCTCTTCTTTTATGTAAGGGTTCCCATCCTAGTTCTTCATATAATTTTGATTTTGAAGAATTAACTCGAAGTCCAGTAATTATTCTACCTGCTTCTATTTGTACACTCTCTAAAAGATTTGCCTCATATAAAGTACAGTTGTCCCAAACAATGTCAGCATATTCTAATATTGGACGAATAAATGAAAAATATAAATTAATTAGAACTTTTCGAGACAACATCCTTAATATATTCAATCGTTCACAGGCTTTTTTAATAAATTTTACTAACATGATCCCCCCATTTACAATTCTTTTGAAAATCCAGGCCAAGATGTGTATGTGTTTCTACATCATTCACCTGATTGCCTGAATCTCCAAAATAAACCGGGTGGTTGTCAATATTTCTCCTTGTGAATAAGACTGATTCAGTTTTAGATGGATTAAATTTTCCTGCCCATTGTTGTGACCAATTATTAACATGCTGAAGATCTGCTGATAAATTTTCAGCTGCGTGATTATAATTTTGATCATCTATAATTACAAACAATGAGGTATCATCTGCAAAAAGCTTGATATGACAATTAAGACCATCTACTATGTTTTTAATATAGATTAAAAATAAGAAGGGACCCAATACTGAACCTTGGGGTACCCCAGCATCTATATCCTCCCAACCTGAAGAAAACCCATCCAATACCACTTTTTGTTTTCTATCATCTAAGTAATCAGTTATCCAGTTCAATACTGTTCCAGTTATTCCAATTTGTTTTAATGTAATTGTATATAAGACCCTTATGCCAAACTCTGTCGAAAGCTTTTGATATGTCACAAAAAACAAATCGCACATCTNAAAAAAAAAAAAAAAAAAAAAAAAATGAAATCTTTATTATGACGAATTCTAGAATTTGTGATAACAGATTTAATTCTCTGTAGCAAATTGTTGAAATCGCTATAACAGATTTTTGAATTTGTTATAAAAAAATTATTCGTTATAACAAATTCTTGAATTCATTATCAGAGATTTTAAAATTTGTTACAACAAATTGAATTCGTTAAAACAAATTCAAAAATTCGATATAACAAATTCGGGAATTCGTTATAACGAATTGCATAATTCGTTATAACGAATTGCATAATCTGCGCATATGCAGAATCAAAATTCACAGTAACTTCGGTATTGTGTTATTTGTTACACGTTTTTGGTCATTGGACTTCCAAATGTTTTGGCTTTATCTGCACTGATGAGACATAAGTTGTCGAAATGCACATATGCAGAAAGCAAATTAACAGTAATTTCGGTATATAACGGATTGTTATACTATGGCAAGCCAAAGTGAAAAAAAATCATGAATTCTGACATCTTATCTAGATACTACGGAGGCTCATATAGAACCTATCAAAACAACGGCAGTAGAATACCGAAGGAACAAAGCACAAGATTACACAAATCTAGAACATCAACAGACGGAAGACCAAAGACACCACATGCGCACAAAACACTTGAACATTACATATACAACACAAAAAACTAAAGCACTAACACTGTGAACTCTCAATAAACAAGAATGACATCATGTGCCCCGGAAGGGTAAGCATGTCCTGCTCTGTGCACAGCACCCGTCACACTGTCAGTGGGTCAATCCAGGGTAAAGTCAAAACCGGTAATGTCAAATAACGGAAGACGCGAATCTAGCTGAAAATGTCAGTTTTTATTTGTGACACTGACATTTCATATCTATCTATGATGTCGTGGTGACGGCCATAGAATTTCTGAAGGGACGAAAGTAACAAAGGCTGAACATATCCCTGACTCAGCAGTTTTTGTGACAGTGCTTTTGCTCTTTCCACAAAGTCACTGTATGTACTGCACGCTCTACAGTAACGAATTAATTGTGAAATATATACTCCATATGCTGGGGATGCAGGTATATTTCTGCAGAGACAGGGAAAGTTCACAATTGGAAAGTCAAAATCATCACGTTTGTCATATAATCTAGATTTCAGACGTCCATGTTCATCAATGTATAACAAAAGGTCAACGTATGAAGCAGAATCGGATATATCGTTTGTCTCTTTAATTTCAAGTTCATTGGGTAGATACGATGTAAATATTCTTTAAATCTTGGATTATTAAGAGAAAGTACATCGTCTATATATCTGAAGCTGAAATTAAAAGTCTGGGCTAGGCTAAAATATATTTGAATTCGTTATAACGCATTCTAGAACATGCCTGATCTCAATCATGATCGAGAATAATAGTCTTTCATTGAAAGCCTCTACCCAAGATACGAGAAAACGAAAACAAAATTTCATGAATACAAGAAATAAAACGAAAACACATACAATGGCCGAAAATCACAATCACATGCCACAATATACTAGAGAAGTGCACAAGAAAAAAAAAAAATAAAAATTAAAAGACAAAGACAAACGTGAACAACGATAGAAATTCGGAACAGGTGGACTTAGTACCGGCACTAGGAAAGGCTAGTGTAAGGGTTACATCGGTTTAAGGGTACTTGTAGCTTGGCATCTCGTTAAAAACCCCAATCCCAACGGCATGAAACCTATAGTAGCTTGATTGAAACATGTTTACTTATTTTAGCCAATCACGACACGAGATACATCTAGTTTCAAAATCCTGAGATTATGTTTCTTCTTGGATTACAGTGTATAAATCAGTTATGTCTTCTCAGTTTTATCCCTTTGACAGCTTGGTCCGAGTTAGAACTCATATAAGAATCAATCGATTAGTATGTACGTTTATTTCGAACAACTTTATTACATTGCATACAAATGCTAAAATGACATTCAACGTTGGGCATCAATATGCGGTCAAAAATGAAACACTGTTGTCCGAAATTTCAGCAGATAAGATTTTTTTCAATAATCCATTTGATAGATTTATTAACACAAAATCCGACAAATCAAGACTTGTGATAAAAACAGCCTCGAGATTTCTTCAGGACAATAGCTTCAAATATTGTTTCTACGTGGCGATTGAGACTATAGAATGATCGATAATTAAAGTCTAAAACAAACTCGAAAAAGAGTATTTTGAGCACCTAATATTTCGGTATTTTGAAGAGATACATGGTATGATGATGTGTATTTGAGCTAACAACCACGGAGAGAGAGAGAGAGAGAGAGAGAGAGAGAGAGAGAGAGAGTGAGAGAGAGAGAGCTCCAAGTTGCTTGCCGTTGCTTGCCTTAAATCACAACTTTATTAATTCGTAATAACAGATTTTACAATTCGATATCTCAGATTTTAAAATTTGCTATAACGAATCTTGAAATTTGTTATTTCAGATTATTCAATCTGTTCTCGGCATCCACAATTGTATTTAAAAAAAAACAACTCTAAAGATCTCCCAGTTTTCTATCAATTTCTTTGTAAAATATTACCCCTGTAATTGAAAGATAAAGAGTGTTATCTTGAAGGCTGTTATAAATCTTCATCATTTTTAAAAAATCTATTTCACTTTTAGCTTAACAATTCTGTTACGAATTCTACAACTCGTTATAACGAATTCTTGAATATTTTATAATGAGTTAAATTTGTTATAACAAATTAAAAATTTGTTATAGCAAATTTAAAATGTGTTATAAGGAATTCTTAAATTTGCTTTTACGAATCTAATTCGTTATAACAAAAAAATTCAATAATCTGTTATAGCAAATTCAATAAATTCTAGAATTCGCTATAACGAATTCAAAAATATTTTTGATAGGTCCTATATGGACTTCCGTACAAATGATATCAATAACTTTTACAACAAATGAAAGGCTCAGTTTAAATTTAACTTGAAAGGGAAATTTTAAAACTTCCCAAATAACATATTCTTAGTGTCATACTTTTAAATCTGTCGATAAAACGTTTTTTCTTCTGAGGCATTTCTTGATTTGCTTTAGGTTATAATAGAAATGAAACAACAGTTCTCATTTTACACCTGATCTCAAGCATGGTTTTTAAGTGGGTCCATGTCGTTATCTTTGAATGTGTGTCTTCATTTTTCTTTTCTATCCCGTACTCGTGTGATATGTTTGTTTGCTGGTGTTTCCGATGTTGCTATCGTTCTTTGAACTGACGATTCGGTACCCATTTACCGTTAATCATGACATGCATGACCAATGATGTTTACAATTTTAATTATTTTTTTTCCTATTTTTATCTCAATGTAATGGCAACGACCACAATGCTAGCGAACAAGGGAACATTTTCAATAACGAAGCCAACCATAAGGTTTCGCCTCCATAAAATGACCCGTCTTAAGCACATCGTAGAAAAAAAATTAGGTCAGCAAACCAACACTGCTGTGTAAAAATGTAAAGAGTAAACAGATTTGTTTTTACTTATGTGATACCCTGAGCGTCGGCGTCGATGTCGGCGTTCACGTCGGCGTCCGGTTAGGAAGAATGGTTAAAGTCCATTCCTGCTTACTGACATGTCCCACATCAACCATATTGGTATGTATAATGCATTTGGGAATGACAACAACAATGCATGCTTCGGATTCTGGCTGTGACCTATATTTTACTTTGTTAGGTAGAATGGTTAAAATCCATTCCAACTTACTTACATTTTCCACATCAACCATATTGGTATGTATGATGCATTTGGGATGACAACAACAATGCATGCTTCGGGTGCTGGCTGTGATGTATATTTTACGCATGAGCGACTTGGTTAGGAAGAATAGTTAAAGTCCATTCCTGCTACAACAACCATATTGATATGTATGATGTATCTGGGGGTGATAACAACAATGTATGCCTTGGATGCTGACTGTGACCTATATTTTATGCAGAAGCACTTGGCTATCTAAAATGGTTAAACTCCATGAACCACATCAACCATATTGGTATGTATGATGCATTCTGGGGTAGTAGCTGCAGTGAATGCTTTGGATGCAGTCTGTGACTTACAATTAATGCATGAATATATCCCTTCAATAGAATGATTATAGTCCACTCATGTTTACTGTCACATTTAACTTGTGACCATGCTGCACAACGAGGTGAACTTATCAGGCTGTGGCTGCTTTCTATGTTTAGATGTCTTCATGCATCATGTACATCAATTTTTGTGCAGGTTATTAAATATAAAATATATTTTTCTTTCTTGATGTAACAAAATTTTGTTAAGAAAAAAAAAGAAAAAAAAACTATCAAAATTCTTTCAAAACCACCAGTCCGGACATTCATCAGGAAAAAAAAGACGTTAGTTGAAACCGAACCGTCGGTTCAAAAAAAGAATAATCCAGTTACAGCATCGGAACTACCAAGAAACGAAAAAAAAAAAAATATAAAAGAAAATTGAGAAACGCATGCGGATGAATAACAGAAACCTTATTTAAACCATGGGTGAGATCAAGTAATACATATATGTTACAGGAAGGATGTGGGTCACTTAATTTTAGTTATTCATGTATCATATATCTAGTTATATATTTAACACCCATTGTCTAAATGTCGTGCAGGTTTTGGAAAATCGACGTTATTTCCAAAGGTTGTCCCTCTAACTGAAAACGAATGTTAGCTGACTTTTGATAATTAGTTCAGTCTTTTCAGGTTTTACACATATTTCCGTTGATGATCTTTCAAATAATTTGGTTTGATCTGCATTTGAGAGTTATTAGTTGTCGAAATAGCCACCTGCAGAAACTTGCCTTGTCCTAAAATAATATGTACAATACTAGAATATGCGTCTATGTTATATTGTAAATTTATACATATGCCAAAAAACTTTACATTTACTTATTTGAAAAACTTATAACGGGTTTAGAAGACCTACAATGCTGTGCCAAAAGTTAAGATTAAACAGATTTTTTCTGATGCATTTTTTCCTCGAGATTTTTTTTCATTTTCTGCACAGCATTTAGCAGCAAACTGGATATGTAAATCTCTCACTATTGAATTATACGTTAGTTTACATTATACAATTGCCCGTAATTATAGTGAGCAACTCATAGAATCAAGCTCTAAAACAATGCCAGATTATATTAGTGTCTATCAATCACACCGGTTCTTATTAATATATAAAAAGTAAAATGTAAGATTAAGATTATGGAGTAAAGTGCATCTGTCCAAGTCTCAATGTATAATAAATTTAAAGTTTAGTTGAAAATGAGGCCATCAACAAACACGTACACCAAAATGGTAGTTCAATATAGCTGATTTTAACAGACTCATTTCTTAATATCGCGTTCATGTCATTTTTTGCAGGTTATTTCATTATTTTCCTATATTAATCACAATTCTTGGATTTTTAACAAACAAACCAAAAGGAAAGTCAAAGTTTTTGGCAGTATCACTAGTCCATTCATTTATAAGGAGGAAATACACGTATAATACGACTGCAAGTGTAATGACAGGAAGGATGTACATAATAAAGATTAAGTCCATTTATGTTTTCTAAAATTACTTTTAGTCATTTATGTTACATTCAGTTGTCAAAAATTAAGTTTTTGAAAAAGGATGTAATTTAAGGAAAATTTTCTCCTCTGTCTAAATATGGTAAATTCACAAATTTCTAGTAAGATGTATTTGGTCATAATGTTATACTATCTGTAGATTTTTTTTCCATTCGACAAAATATTTTTTGTTTAAGGTAGTAGACCTGGGGTAATCACTAATTCAATTTTCACGAAACAATTATGTGCTAATATACTTCGAAAAAAAAAGAAAAAAGAAATTTAAGACTTTCTACGATTTTTGATCTACAGTTCATAGAAACATCCCTGTCCTAGGAGTCTTAAATTCTGATAAAAAATCATCATAAGGCATATACTACTGTTCTGTATATTAATGAAAAATACATAAAATAACCCTAAATTATGAAAACTGCTTCTTAGAAACTTGTAGACCTAAATATCAGATAATATATCATAAGCATGCGTCTGGTGTTGATTTGCATTAGAAAAGAAATTCCATTATTGCTTTCCATATTATTTGATTTTAATGCTGCTGATGAAAGGTTACTCCTTGATACACGTGTACAGCATAACAAAATTTACTGTTTTTATGCACCTTCGGTATTTTTTGTATTTTCAAAAAATTCTGAAAACAGAGCTTCATTCAATTTCTTCTAAACGGAAATCCTATGATTCAATTTTCATCAAAAACTGAGAAATTGAAGATCCTCCACATAAATGACTTGTGTTAAAATTCTATCAAAAATCACCGTACTGTTTTTTTTTCACAGTGGTAGGAAAACGAGATGACCCCGGAAAACTGCGTAAAAGGTCATATAAATATTCCTTGATACTGAACACCAAGTTAAAAAAATTACATGTACCTCAGTTGACAAATATCTGACTTTCATTTATTTTAATATTTTTGAGATGCCATTCAAAACCTGGGGTGGTGTTCTCGAAAGTATCTTAAGATTCGTCATAAGGCATAACTTATGACCAAGTTTAGGATGGACTTGGGATCATCTTACAACATTCTAAAGTTGTGTCTCGAAGCTATCTCAGACGCATCTTATGTTAGGACGTCCTAAACATATCTTAAGTGTAATATTTTAATTTTCTATAATAAATTTTTACAAAATGCTGATCAAAGACAAAAAATATTTTACTTGATTGTTTACAAATTTTATCTACTAACATGTATATAGTAAAACGAACTATTTTAAGTCTAAATGTAAAAAATTATCGAAAAGGCATTTTAATGTACAGCTTGTTTTTAAATGACAACTTCAAGCAAGAAACTTTGCACGATTTTAAACTTTGAACTCAGTGTTCACGAAACGATTATTATAAATAGTAATCGTTTCGTGAACACTGAGTTGAAAGTTTCTTTAATGATACGTTTTTATTGATGCCTTTAATGATACGTTTTTATTGATGCCTTTGTATTGATTCATGCTCTAGTGCTTTTGTCGGGCAAAGGATGACAGTGATTGTAAGAGCACTTTGCCAGTTTAATTGATGTTTGTTGACAATCCCGCACCCATGACCAAGAAAGACATGGATGTAGCGTTGCTTGACAATTAGCAAAGAATTCCGCTTAAACCGGTGCTAGGGGCCGTCTTGAACTTACTATGAGGTATGAGCAAAGCTCATTGTTGAAGGCCTCATGGTGACTTCAAGATGAAGAACAACAATAAAAGCGTTGTTCCTTTGCTTGTTTTTTACCATGTATTTGTAGAGACTTTGTCTCATGTGCATTTACTCCATATCCTTTTATTCACCATTAATGACTGGAGTTTGTCTCTCCTGCAGTGTGGAGTCCGTAAAACGATTCCCCGTGCGAGAGATGTATGCTCTCTATATTTTTCAGTTATGGTGTACTTGTGCGTGAGAGAATTTCTCATATGGATATACTATTGATACTTTCAAATTTTGGCAATTGTTTTTGTAATTTTCGAAATGTTATCCAGACCACCTGTTTTAAGTGCCCACATCTCACTATTTTATAACGCGAAGTTTTCTTACATTCGACTTGATGAGTGCCCTGTGTTTGTCTATATGTTGCAGTTGTCCACTAGCTTAAGACACTAGTGCTTTTGTCGGGCAAAGGATGACAGTGATTGTAAGAGCACTTTGCCAGTTTAATTGATGTTTGTTGACAATCCCGCA
This sequence comes from Modiolus philippinarum, assembly GCA_002080025.1. Lineage (NCBI taxonomy): Eukaryota > Metazoa > Mollusca > Bivalvia > Mytilida > Modiolidae > Modiolus > Modiolus philippinarum. Next base: position 25,442 of record MJUU01028359.1, read on the forward strand.
CCCATGACCAAGAAAGACATGTATGTAGCGTTGCTCGACAATTAGCAAAGAATTCCGCTTAAACCGGTGCTAGGGGCCGTCTTGAACTTACTATGAGGTATGAGCAAAGCTCATTGTTGAAGAAATCATGGTGACTTCAAGATGAAGAACAACAATAAAAGCGTTGTTCCTTTGCTTGTTTTTTTACCATGTATTTGTAGAGACTTTGTCTCATGTGTATTTACTCCATATCCTTTTATTCACCATCTTTAAGAAAAATATTGAACAAAGGGCGAAAGATAAGGTTAGAATTGAGATAGGCCTTATTAGGTGTCCTAAAGTTAAAATATAAGTTAGGAGAGCTTCGAGAACACGACTTAAGACAAAGACGTGTCATAAGATGGTCTTAGGACACGTCTTATCCCTAAGATAGATTAGAGAACACCACCCCTGGAAATTATAATAGAGGCATTATGAAGCGGGTGTATTTTCATGATAAGATGGATATCTTATTTTTTATTAATGACAAAATGTGTAAATCTTTTGTTTTATTGAAGTAATTTTTTAAGTAAAAAGGAGTTATCTACTCCTGCCCAATGTCTGCTACCTTTAAAACAATGTACCTTGGCACATCAATGCTGACATGAGTCATTGATCATGTTGCATGATGGTATGCTAAATAACCAAACTGGACCAAGTTGGACTAAGTCCTAGTTTTTACAAAATATACTTTTGGGATTTAAATAACTAAAGGTTTGCTTACCTGGGTGCTTTGATTAAATAATTTGGTAAATTGTCAACATATTTCAGCAGTCTCACAGGTTATCTTTTACAAATATTGAATTTGCTTTCTTTTACATGGGTGAAAGAAAAAATGTCAAACACCACCCTTGTTGCCTATCGTCACCTTTTTCTCTAAGAATGGTATATGTAAACGATTAAAATATTTGACTTGAGAAAATTAAGAAATTTGGATCTCAAATGAGTGGATGGTTCATCAAGCACATTCCTGATTTCAATCAGTATCAATGAAAAATGCTAGCAGCCCCAACTAGGTTTGATACATTATACCACCAGTAAGTTCGAAGTATTTGCTAGAAAATTATACCTTATCTACATAATGTAAGATATTCCATAGAATATAACATCGTTAATATTAGTAATTCAAAAGTTGCATTGTATTGAAGTTTAGACACTAAAAGGTCTAAAAATATATACGAATATAAAGTAGCCACAATAAAATTATTTCATATTATTTCTTTTATTACAGTTGAAGAAATGGGAAAGCTCTGTAAAGCTTGCATTTTGTTAATAGCTGTACTTTGTATTGAGGGTAAGAATTATGTTGGACATGTATATTTTGTTATTATATATTCCAATGCTTATCAAAACTTAAGATAGCTAATATCAGCTGAGAGTCTTCTTTACAACATTTTACAGTTTGACGGTAATATGACATCTTTAAAATTATATATCACAAAATGCATTATCAGAGAAGACAAAAAATCCCCAGGATTTCATTTAAATATATGCATATTATGGAATACAAGAAATGAGTTGGAAACAGACATAATACAAGACAAACTTTCTAAAAGGAGCAATCGAACATCCAGAATTAAGATACATTAGGTAAAAAGGCATTGCTCGACATTAAGAAATGAATTCCGCTCAAACCAGTGCTAGGGGCCGTCATGAACTTGTTATGAGGTAAGAGTAAAACTCATTGTTGAAGGCCTCATGGTGACTTCAAGATGTAGAACAACAATAAAAGTGTTGTTCCATTGCTTATTATTACCGTGTATTTGTAGAGACTTTGTCTCATTTGCATTTACTCCATATCCCTTCATTGTTAATTTAACAGTATATTAGTTTTTCTAAATTGTTTTTGGTATAAATGTAAAAATGTTGCAAACCTATTTTACTACCTTTTGTTTAGAATTGACTAAATATCCTACTTGCTGTAAATGAAGTTTTTGCAGATGACCATTTCGACAAGTAATGTGTCTCAAAAATAGGTTTTTTGTCTTCAATCTAAAGAATAACAGTAGTATAGGGGTAACGTTCAGTTAGCATTTGCGGTGGTGCTGTGCGGTGGTGCGTTGCCAGAGGAACACGAAGTGTTCCGACAGAATACGAAGTGTTCCGAAAGCACACGAAGTGTTTCCGATCTCTCCGTCATATCCTATTGTTCGATGGAGCCGGCGGAGCGTTGCCATGGGAACACAAAGTGTTGTCGATAGCTGCGGCAATCCTAGAAGTCACCATTGATCGAGTGTCTTCTATCAGGTCCGCGTTTATATAAGGGAGATAACTCTTGCACTTATAGGGGCTTGTGACCCTTAATGTGAAACATATATATACATACGTTTAACATTAGCTGCATTAAGATTTTTGGGGGTAACTTCAGGTTTGTGACGTCATCAAAACATTGCAATCTTGGAAAAGTTGAGTAAGCCTTTTTTGAAGCTCTTAACAACCATATTAACCAGAAATGATGTGATGAATAGATAAAAGACTGAACAGGGATGTTGTGGAGGTGTACGGGAGTGTGCATGCGCAACCGGAAGTGGACATTTATTTCCCTTATACCACCATATTGATTGGAAATGAGGTGATGAATCGACGTAGCATCACGTAAGGATGCCGTATGACCGTAAAACATAACGCACGTGCAACCGGACGTGGAATTTTTATAACTATTTTATTTTAATTAATTTTATTATTTAATTTATTTTAATATTATTGAATTATTGAATAATTTTTTATATTTTTGTATTTGATTTATTTTTTAAAATTATAATTATTATTAATTTTAATATTATTTTAATTTATTTTAATTATCAATTTATTTTAATATAAATTCAATTGAATTTTGATTAACTTTCTAAATTTTTTTATTATTTTAAATACATTTTAATCATTTCAATTACTATTATAATTTATTTTTGTGAACAACATAATTGATAATCTAACCCTAACCCAAACTCCAACTCTATCTATAATCTAACCCTTATAGTAATGTGTAGGGTGTCTTCTATCACTGCGCAATCATCAAAGAGAGATAACTCTTGCTGGTTATTTTCCCGTGGTTTTTTTATTTGTTGATGTGGTCCGAGCCTTAGGCGAGATAACGCGTAATTTATTAATTTTGTTCGAATTTTAGTTCACACGACTGACGAGTTGCTCACGATTACTTTTTTTTACTGTGCTCGCGTGCTCATTTCACCATATTTCTGCTGCTGCTGCTGCGCTATTGTGATGGGGATTTTTCTGCTGCTGCTGCTGCTGCTGGGTGGTGATGATGGTGAGATAAAATAAGCAAAAACCAATCGTTTGACACAAACTCTGTCTTATTATACTTTCTGGACAATTTCTAAAATATCTGGACAGACCATTTATACATTCCTAAAGAAAATTTCAGGGCAATAACATTGATAACATTGATCTCGATAACATTTCGACGCCGTCCATTTTTCATTCATGACGTTACTAACGACGCACGTTATTACTCCCGCAATCCGCTAGAGGCGTTGAATTACGTACACTTCGCCTTAACGGAACTTTAAGTACTTCAGACTCACGAGTATGTTCACACGACTCACGAGTTGCTCACGAGTATATTTTTGTCAATGCTCGCGTGCTCATTTCACTATATTGCTGCTGCACCAGTTACGAAGTATAATTGCTGCTGCTGCTGACGATGACGTCATTTCACTATATTTCTGCTGCTGCTGCTGAAAATGGTAATAATATAGATATGTTGGTAATGATGGTGGTCGTGGAGTAGATTCTTAAAAATATATTGTCTTGATATGGAAATCAACCAATCAGAAACCTTCTTACAAAATGAACTAACCAATCACCGCCATCGATACAAATTACTCGACTCATATTCTTACCCTAACCATGCTTATACTAATCTGTGTTCTGTCTCCAAGCAGTTCCATGTATTTCTCTTATGTTACAGACAGAACAAAGATTAGTATAAGCATGTCCAGTCACAAGCCTGGGAAAATTCAGAGTGACCCTTTCACAGTTTAATGAAATGAATAAGCGGAAAATATAGAGTTTGTGTCAAACAATTGGTTTTTGCTTATTTTATCTCACCATCATCACCACCCAGCAGCAGCAGCAGCAGCAGAAAAATCCCCATCACAATAGCGCAGCAGCAGCAGCAGAAATATGGTGAAATGAGCACGCGAGCACAGTAAAAAAAAGTAATCGTGAGCAACTCGTCAGTCGTGTGAACTAAAATTCGAACAAAATTAATAAATTACGCGTTATCTCGCCTAAGGCTCGGACCACATCAACAAATAAAAAAACCACGGGAAAATAACCAGCAAGAGTTATCTCTCTTTGATGATTGCGCAGTGATAGAAGACACCCTACACATTACCATTAGGGTTAGATTATAGATAGAGTTGGACTTTGGGTTAGGGTTAGATTATCAATTATGTTGTTCACAAAAATAAATTAAAACAGTAATTGAAATGATTAAAATGTATTAAAAATAATAAAAATAAAATAGAAAATTAATCAAAATTAAATGGAATTTATATTAAAATAAATTGATAATTAAATTAAATTAAAATAATATAAAAATTAATAATAATAATAATTTAAAAAAATAAATCAAATACAAAAATATTAAAATTTATTCAATAATAAAATAATATTAAAATAAATAAAATAATAACATAAATTAAAATTGTGATAGTGTGTTTCCTGGGTCCAAATAAACTAAAACACAACATTGGGTTCTAGGGTTCTTTATTTGCCTTCTGTGTATGATTATAAGTTGTACAAGATATAAAGACACCCTGAAATAACAATAAATATGACTAAGTATACAATCACAATATTATCTCTAATTAATAACAATCTACGCTAAAAATAAATACATGATAATATATACGTAGTGTACGAAGAAAACTATACGAGTTGTTCTTGTGTAAGTTTTAGAAATAAGTTTCTGTTACTTAGGTATTCTACCAAAATAGTGGTTCAACTATTCCGACTTAAATCGAGACTAATAAAATATTGCTCATTGTTTTCATGTGCTTAAAAATACACATGAAATATCTGTTTACATACAGTCAGAAATATTTGCTTTCGGTATTATAAATAAATGGTAAACACAAATAAAGATAAATTAAAGCTGGTATGTGAGTGCAGACAATACACTACAAGTTAGCAACAAAATACATAAAAAAAACAAACATCACACAAAGCTAAGCAATGTAATGGACTAAGTGATGGACTATGTAATCGACTATGTGATAGACTAAGTTCACTTGATTATATTGTCTATGCGAGAGGTACTATAGTTCTTTGTGTCCATTAACTAATTCAGATGTTTCAGATACTTAATTAAATCCTTTCATAAACTGATGATAAAATATATAATTGATGCTATAAATATATAATTGATGTTAAAGCTACACTCTTTTCTCTCTAATCTGATCTCTCACTTTCTCACTAAACACATATAACAATTCACAAACTCCTCCCATAATTTCTATTTTCACACTTTTTAGTACAAAAATAATTTCCCTTGCAAATCCAGAAATAAACAAACAACAACAAACATAAATATGCCAACTGTACCTTATCTTAATCTCTAACATGGTGTTAAACGAATACAAATATTAATAACAGTTAGTGATTCTCTATACTTCATACCAGATGTGGACATTAGTTATTGTGAGAATGTTTGGGAACTATGACATTGATCTTTCTGAAATTTTTTTCTCTGGAAATATTTAAAAATAAATATAAAAAATATTAAACTGAATTATATCACCAAACCAATATACTACAGATGGGCGTTTTAGCGAGATACCTTTTTGCAATACTTTTAATTACATAATACTATAGTAAAAGAAGATTTTTGTACTTTCCAATATGCATTTGACACTTTAGATAAGTTGTTCTCTATCCGGTATTCCACGTTAGATTAATGTCTGCACTGAAGATATGTAAATTGTGAAAACGATCTTCTGCAGAACTCAAGTTACATGCAACTGCAATATCAGTTTTTTACATGTATCTTGTTTCAATGGTTCTCATGTCAAAATGTTATTATTTATTAGAAAGTATGTTACTATAAACCTAATATTGTAGATACACGGTCCATAAATTTCCTATTGTACTTCAATAATCAATATGCGAACTTGTTAGTCACTCGTGTATGAACATATAAAAAAAAAACCTGTTATACCAGTTTCAATTGCAACACCGTGTAATGACAACTTTTCGGTAATGCGATATAGATGTTTTGAGGTATTTCCGGTTACGGTTCTGAGGATACACACACGCCGCTTCAACAGGCAATTCGATCTATTATTTTCATAATTATTTTAATAACAAGGTGTTTTCATCTGTCAGAGGGATTCATATAATTACGGAAGCGTATTGATGCCACACGAAGAAAAAAAAAAAATTCATAATTATGAGATAATATCTGAAAATTATGAGATATATCTCATAATTATGAGATATTTTTTTCTTCATGTGGCATCAATACGCTTCCGTACGTAATTATCGGGGTATACAAGTCATTATATGTCAGAGTATATTAAAAGACGAAAATTGATTTTTCTCGACACTGAAGAGGTAAAATTTTAACACAAACACCCGACCTCCTGACCGTTAAGGCCCCATGTGGTTGAAGGAGCCCGAAATGAAATTTAAAAACATTTTCGGAGAGAATGATTATGATTTATAAAATCAATTGGCTGTATTTTTGTGTTTAATTGTGTTTGATTTTTATCTACTCTCAATGTTGTAGAAGCTTATATTCCCGGGGACACGTTATGATTCGGTGAGTTTGTTATGATACGGAGTATTGATGAAGTAGTCTCACTGATTATTTATTTATTCAAAGGACATGCAGAGTGTCAAAACGACAACCAAATCTACACGCAAGGGCAGAGCAGCAAATAAGGCAGCAATATGAATAGAAAGCTTCTGCTCTCTCAAAGCCTCTGACTTAATTTGCATTAATAAAAAAAAATTAAAAAAATAATAAAACTTCTTTGCGTCTTCAGCCAATAAGGTGTAACACAACTAATTCGGAACCCAGCCAGGCACATATGTGAAAACAGTACTTATTTGAGACAACATAGTTCCAAGGAAGTGTTAATAGTGTCGTAGATTAAAAAGGTTGACTAGTTATTATGAATTAAATTGAAAAGGCATTCAATAGAGAGAGGGGGGCAATGGGAGTCAGATTAAGAGGTGTTACACCACACGGAACTTTCGAGATTGGAACTCTCGTGTAATTGAAGGCGGAAATGATCGTCTCGAATACCAGTAAGATGGAACTACTGGTTTCTTGACATTTTGAAATAAATATATAAAACATAGAAAAAAATATTTATGAAACTGAAGTGTATACTTAAAATTGTTCCTACATGACAATTGTTTACTTAATTTCAATTGACGAAAATCAGTTAACCTGAAGCGCTACAACAGATTTAATACAAACCACCCTTTGCTCAACAGTGTTCATTAATTAATGATTCCCTCTCAATGTATTGGTGTATTGATTTTTTCGTATAGTATCAGAAATTTAATCCGGTTTGAACAAGACGCAGAAATCCCGGATTTCAATGTCACAGACGACGTTCCTTCATTTAACTAACTCGAAGGAAAGAATCTGAGAAAAAATAAACAGAAGAAGTGATTAAAATGTTATATTTTTTGATCGACAATATATTTGCCCAGTTTGGAGGACTTGTTTTTCAGCCATTTGTCACTTAAATTTACATAGAATGCACGGGGAAAATATAGAAAGGCAATTTTTAGCTTAATAGAAAAGAACTTTACATCCATGAGAATTTGTTGTATTTTTATGAACAGATAGTTTATGATGTTATTTATTGGTTACAATAAAAAATGTATATGTCACCATGTTTTTGACGGAGATCTTTTACAAAGTTTCCGGATTTAACATCATTTACGGGAAAAGGGAGTTAATTCGTGGCAAAGTAAACGAAATATGACGTTTCTCATCTGTCATTAATTTATGACGTCACAAAGGAATAGCCGTCAAATTACTGTTCCGGCCCGAAAATCAAACCTACCCCGTATCCGACTCTTCATTTTTCTAATGTGCGATTGAATTGCACAGTGCAACAGTGTCTCTACCTTAAAAGCTGTATTATTATTTCATCTACCGGATTCATCTACATGTTCTACGCGGCTGGTGACTTATCAGAAGCAGGAGATGCTTACTCTACCGGTGCACCTGATCTCACCCTTAGTTTTCATTTGGTGCGTGCTGTTCATCTTTGTACGTATGTGTTTTCATTTTTCTTTTCTGTGTCGTATCCATGTCATGTCCTTTTTCTTTGTTTTTCCCCGATGTTCCTTTAACATATCAACGTTCCACAAATGATGTTATATTATACTTCAGAAGAATTTTAATTCAATCTGTCATGTTGAAAGATTTTATAAAAGCTGTGAGAATTCCTAAAACTGCCATACGGCTGAGCGGGTGCAATTTTTCCACGGTTACCCTCTGTTCCTTGATTTTCAATAATGATTGAGGTCTAAAAATATTCAATATAATGAAATACATGTAAATAACATATAGCTGGGAGGGTGAAAGATTGTTACCCTTCGAAAAACATTGTAAACCCCTGCTTTGAATTGGTTGACATTGTTTTCTTGGGATAACAATCTACTCTGTCATCCTTCCAGCTATATATTATTTCTCTAATTATATGTCAAGTTCAAACCGGTTCTGATCCATTACATAAATTTTCATATTCAACGTATGTTGAATAAAGCCCCGTGCTATTTCCCGCCATATCTATTCGGAATACAATTCTCGGTGTTTATCATTTATCATTAGAGAAATATAGAATCCACAACTGCATCGAGTGAGAAAAGACATTTCTACACTAGAGATAGTTAAATTTTCAAATTTTTAAACGCGAAGCTTGCCGAGCGTTTAAAGTATTTGAACATTTAACTATCGAGAGTGTAGAAATGTCTTTTCTCACGAGATACGGTGTGGATTTTATTTCTCTAATATTTCAAGGAGATTTTGGACTAGAAAATTACCCCCCCCCCTTTTTTTCGAAAATCTGAAATAAATGTGTTTTTTGAGCGTGACGTCATCAGGCATGGTCGCCTTTTTCATGGCGTCACAGTGGATAAAGTCGGAAAATGGCAAACATATTTGACGTCATAATTGAATTTCAGCCAATCATTTGAGGAGAACAACATTCTCTCTAGAGAGGAGAAACGATTTCTCCCACTGTTCAGGAAACGTGAAAAAGGGCAGAAATTAGAGAAATATAGAATCCACAATTGCATCGAGTGAGAAACGACATTTCTACACTGGAGATAGTTAAATTTTCAAATATTTTAAACGCGAGGCTTGCCGAGCGTTTAAAATATTTGAAAATTTAACTATCGAGAGTGTAGAAATGTCGTTTCTCACGAGTTACAATTGTGGATTTTATTTCTCTAATGATTTCAAGGAGATTTTGGACAAAAATATGACCCCCCCTTTTCTGATTATCCGAAATAAATGTGTTCCTTAAGCGTGACGTAATCAGGCATGGTCGCCTTTTTTCATGACGTCACAATGGTCAAGTCGGAAAACGGCAAACATATTTGACGTCATGATTGAATTTCATCCAATCACTTGCCGAGAACAACATTCTCTCTAGAGAGGAGAAACGTATTTCTCCAAATGTTCAGGAAACGTGAAAACGGGACTGAAATTAGAGAAAAAGATTACACCACTTTATTCCGATCATTACCATTTTTTATCCACTCTCGATAGTTAAATTTTAAAATTTTAAAATGTTCGGCAAGCCTCGCAATTAAAATTTTAAAATTTAACTATCTCTAGTGGATAAAATATGGTAAAGGACGGGATCTTGTGGTGTAATCTATATTTATATAATATCCTTTTAATGTTACAAAATAATGGTTTATTGAATAACATTGTTATGGTTAAATATTGATGTTATGCTTATCCATTTACAGGAAGTGAACAATGTATCAATGTCTGCTTCAACTGGAAAGTGAAATACGATCATTTAACATTGACTTGCAAAATCGATAAAATGAGGTTTCAGGTTTTGATATATAATCCATCTCACCAGGAACAGGCCCATTGTTTTCCACATCCTACTGCCATGAATTGTAGTACTACCACTCAAAATGTTAGTGTGTCATCTAACAAAGAACGGAATGAGGTGGTAGTGACGGTGAATGGAAAAATTGATTATCATGTAAACGGAAACTGGACGTGTCTTCATGGACTTCGAAAAGACGTAGCCAAAGTTGAAGTCACAGTTTTTAAGTTAACAGAGATAAAAAAAGGTTTAATTGCTTATTATTATGTTGTCAATCATCGATAAACTCGGTGAACACGTGAAACAAATTAATATTAAATGTATGAATAAAGGAATTGACCATATTGATATTGCAGGCATTCTCAGGACCCTGATATTCAATAACTTGTCCGCGTTTATTTTGACAACCAGGACATGCCTGTTATTTCCTTTTCTTATTTAAAAACCTACTGGAAGCATTTCTTTTCAATTACTCATCTATTACCTGCGATGCTGATTTCGAGAAAAACTACCTTTGCAGCTGAGAATGTTCTTAACATCATTGTAGAAAAAGAAGTCCTACGGGCCTAAATATCGCCCACCTTCAAAAATAAACTGGCAAGCATGTTTTGAAATAATTAAAGACGCAGTAACCAATTACTGTAAAAATGCGCAAACGAGAAAGCGCAGACAAACATGCTCTAAACATTTCGAAAGATAAGATGATTACCAAGGTCACCAACATAATAAGATGCTGAGTCACCTCCTAAGTGTCTATAAATAGAATTAAGTCAAACTTGAAGGATCTTGGTAAAAAAATAATATGTGTTTTTACCAGTTTACAAGGCTTCCAACAACGTTGCTATCGTCTGATAGAAATACTACATCGATGTCCAACAAAACGAACTGGACAATTCAAACACTTTCAAACGTACAATTTCAATAAAAAAAAAATTAACCAAACAACATTATAAGGATACAGAAATGCTTAAAATTCAACCTAAAGATAACATCTTGCCTACCACGTACTGGCTACCTAAACTTCTAAATCATCCCTTCAAGCATCGTTTATTTCGGCATCTAGTAAGTGTTCTACTACTAATTGATCCATCAAGTTGGTTATTAAATACTGTGAAAAAAATCATCAAAACTCTGCAGGTGTAAATTATTTAACTGGCCTCTTTCTGAAATTGCCGATGTCTACCGAAATTTTTAGAGTGTGAAAAATTCTATTGAAGTTTTACATAAACTACAGTCAATTCAAAGACCAGTCTCATCTATTGACAATTAAGATTTTTCATATTTTATACAACACTTCCGCATAATTTGATTAAATCCAAACTGGAACAATTTATTAAATGGTCTTTTAAATTGTCTGGTCTGCGGTTCATTTGTTCTAACAAAAAGTAAGGATTCTTCTTTGATATTACCTGCAATAATCGTTGTTCTTGGGCATGTGATGATATGATTAATGACTCAATCATTTGCTGGAGATTTTTGTTCGTTTTGGCAATACTTTTTATTAGCAGGTAATAGGTATTCCCATGGGTTCATATTGTGCACCTCAAATTACAGATCTTTTTCTGATCTGGATAACAGCAGTTATATTGACGATACCCTTAATTTTGACATGTTTCTAGATTAAGTAAACATCATTTACTCACAAGAACTGCAACTAAATAAAGCTAACAATGATTCCAAATACTGTCCCTTTCTGGATCTAACTATCTTTATTGACTCTGATAAGATAAAAACTAAGTATATGATAAAAGGGATAATTTTGATTTCTATTACTAATTGATCTTTTCTTGATGGCGTCATTCCTCTAGATCTGCCACACGGGGTGTATATTTCTCAACGGTTACGATTCGCACGAGTTTGTACTATTGACGATTTTAATGAATGTAACCTTACTATCACAGCCAAACTTTTACAACAGGGTTACAGATTTCATAAGTTGTAGAATATATTTAAGAAGTTTTATATTAGATAAGAACACTTGATATCTAAATATGGCGTTACTCGCAAACAGCTTATTACTAAGGGCATTTCTAATTCTCGTTTTTACGGAAATATTGTAAAAGAAATGCCAGGAACTGATTAAAAATCCAGAAAAGCAGGGAAATAACTTACATTCTTTACGTAATAAGGGATACCGACAAGATATTCTGCTTGCAACCGTTAAATAAGCTTCAAGTTCTAATGTCATAAAAATTTTACACACATACTGGCCTCTCTCAGATACTGCCGATGTCTACCGAAATTTATGATGGTTCCTAACCAAGCCCTTAGGGAAGTTTCGAGTTTGATTTATTTTCCGTAGTACGACAATGTTCTACCAGCAGACTAGACTCCTTTAGCTAGAGTGAACATCCCTTGGCCCATCTTTCAAAATTACGTATTGTCTTTTTCTCTCCTGTCAAGATTGTGGTCATTGAGTTAGTAGCCTACCTGTATTTTGGTTTTATTCCTATGTTTATTATACTGTAGGAAAACGGGACAGATAAAAGGGAGGTTTGGATACCCATAAAATCGTTTTAACTCTACCGCTTGCTCTTGCTTGTGCTGGTACCAAGTCCGACTGTCCTTAGTTCCTATCGTTGTTTACGTGTGCCTTTTGTCTTGTGTGTTTTTCATGTTTTTCCGTGGCAGATTTTTTCCCGTATGCTTACAGGTATTCGTATCCCATGTACGGATGTTAAAGGTCTGATTATTACAGAATCTGTTATTTATTTTCTAAGTAAAAAAAATTTTAATTCCTTGACTCATACTGATTTTTTTTTTATATTTTACTCACACTGACAAATGACTTCATGACATCTTTGAAATAATTCAGTAAAATTATGTGTAGGGAATAGAAATTCTAAATGCACTTATGTATCTTCAAAACTTTCGAGGGATAAGATCCACAATTTACCTTCGTAGCCAATAGTATCGTAATGGCGCAGATGCATACCAAACCTCCTGAAAATTTGAAATCGATTTAGAACGTTTTTTTTTTAGTTTTGAATGAGCGTAAATATAACCAAACTGAATAAAACGACCTTGTCAAGATTTCATTATTATTTCCTTAATCCTTATTAAATTTATTTTAGAAGAGGGATGCTGCAATCTAGAAAATACTACCATTATGCCGAATACAGGGACGACATGTAAGTGGTACATATCACAGTAACTTCGGTATTTTGTTATTTATTACCACAGGGCCGATGCCTCTGCTGGTGGACTGTTAGTCCCGGGGGGTATTCATCAACCCAGTAGCCAGTACTTCGGTGCTGCCCCGAAAACCGATTTTATTTTGCAATATCTATAAATTTATGAAAATTTTGTTAAAAGCTAAGGAGTATCTCCCTTATGCATAACTCTCTACTTAGCGGACTTTGGCTATTCTATTTAAATTCTTTTTGTTATTTGTTCTCTACCTTCTTTTACACATATATCGGTTTAAGGATTTCCAATTATTTTGATTTGATTTGCACTGAAGAGACATAAGTTGTCGAAATGCGCATATGCCGAAATTAAATTCACAGTAACTCAAAAACAAATTTGAATTTTAACATGTGCAAAATAAATATAGCTCGCTATACAAGAATAGGACTTTTTTATCTTGACACTTGTGATATGCTTAAGGAAAGTAGCTTTTTCCAAAGAAAACTTTTGCAACTTAGCACAGCAAAAAAAAAAGAAAAAAAATATATAGATAAATATATAAAAATAAAAAAGCCCACAAGAGACACATTTTTCGGTCTACAATGCAGATTACTGCATTTCAATTTATAAGCACAAGGCCACAACTAGAGATTTGGTTGTAGTTGTTTGAACAAATATGGTGAATTATTGTACCACCTGTAAGAAAGTTCATTTATAGTAAAATAATTTCATTTTCGCATAATTTTTAAAAGAATTAGTGCTGCACTGACTGCACTATTGCAATCGTAAGCGCTGCTGTTGATTTCTACCCTAATCATCATCAATCATCACGTTCGGGAATCGGAATATCGGTCTGATCGACAAGTGGGTGGGATGTATCCGTGGGATCACCTGTATGCTGTATGATGTCACCAAATTTCTAGCAACCATTTGAAGTTGCGTAATGAAAAAGAATGTTGTCGGCTACAGTGTCAAGATGTGAATTGTTCAAGACATTGACAGTAGTTATCTTGGAGCATTTTAAACAAAAATAATTATTTGCAATTTAACTATTCAAAATAGTCAACAGTCAGTATAAGAATGATATTGATATTGAGATTTATATTGACTATTGAAAATAGTGGCCAGGCTGATGGACATTAGTGCACTCCTCTTCGGATCGTGCACTTTTGTCAATCACCCTGGCTTCTATATTTGCAGAGTCAATTGAAAACACAACATTATTATATAAATACTAAATTGAAAAAGGAACTTGCGAAAACAAAACAATATTTCGATTGATATTTTTATTTGTTGGTGTCAGTTATGTCCGTTGGTTCAGTAGTTGTTCTTTTTGTCTGTAATGACGTAAATAAAGGTAATTATTTTTTGTTTATCATGGTAAGTTTAAGTTTAGTGGATGAATTACTTCTGTTGAACTTACAGTAATCGGATCTCATTAACTATATATGTTGTTGTTTTTTAAATAGAATGAAATTTTATTCAGATAGGGTACAACTATGACAAAAACTCACTAAGCACTACAATAATTATGAAGAAAACGACATTCAGAATTATAAGAAGTGTCTAAATAGTAGAGCCACTAAAATTTAACAAATTTCTTAAAGCAACGGTGTTGAACCCCCCGTCCTATAATATGTTAAATAAAATACAGAGAGATTTTTCATGGATTTATGGCTCGGTTGGATAATCAGACATGATAACCGATTTTGTTTTGTTGCTCAACGGTTTTGTTTTTTGTTTTTCTAACATTGATGTTGTGTGCTATTTTGATTTAAACTGTTTAATTTGAGTATTTATCTCATTAACATGCTCCAATTTTCGTAGTTTCTTTGGAAAGCAGGGATTTTCATTTAAACACGTAAACACTAATAACAGTACTTAATTATCGTTTTGTATTGATATACAATTTAATTTCAGATTCAAAGGCCATTTGTGTGTTTATGCCGCTTGGTTACACATTAACAACACTTTTAATAACCATTGTAATTTTTACCGCAATTCTTCGTAAGTATGATTGGTTTCTGAACTATTAGTTGAATATTAGATTTCTATAGTTTTATAATATTTTCAACAGTTGTAAGTTGAGTATACCAACATGTATTTCACGACTGAATTCATCCTGTAATTTGCAGTTTGGATATTATTTTGCAGCTAAATAATATAAAATGCATGGCAGTTCCGTGGAACACATGTGACGCCTGCACTATATATATAAAAAATTCCTATTTTGTTATATAATGACAAAGTTAAATAATAATCAGAAAACAAGATGTGTTTGTGAAACACTACATATACCCCCAGATTCTACTGTAAAATATTGAAAATACCCAATTTTACCCCTTTCTGCCTCTGTGACCTTGACCTTTGACCTTATTTTTTTGCATATATATGTTCTTCTTGACAAGACCTATACACTTGCCAAGTATTAAAAGTCTATCCCACACAGTTAAAATGCTGTTTATAAACATAAAAAAACAATTAATCCCTTCATTGGAAACAGATGAAGCCCCTTAGGGCCTATTGTTTATTGAATTGGTTTTAATTGTTAAATGTATTTGTTTAAACATGCAATAAGAAACCCTGCAAAAAATAATGCACCAAGATAGGACAAAAAATTTAAAAAAAATCATTTTTTCCATTTGTCCCCATTGGGCCTCTTGTTTCTCAAAAACGGTAAATGGTACCTTAAATCTGACTGCTACTACGGTTGCACAATTTTATTAGCAATAACATAAAACAAACCCCGTCTCAATAGGATAAATGATAAAGATTCTACAGTCAAATATGTGAAAACGGCAAATTTCACCCCTTTTTGACCTCTGTGACTTTGACCTTTGACCTGACGTATTTTTTTTGCATATTTATGTTTCTCTTGACTAGACTTATGCACATGCCAAGTATGAAAGTTCTATCTTAAATAGTTCAAAAGTTATAGCCAAGGTTAAAGTTTCGGACGTACAGACAGACACACAGACACACAGACAGGACAAAAACAATATGCCCCCGATCCTCAATCTGGGGGCATAAAAATCAAAAATGAAGAAAATCAAAATGCATGTGCACATCTACAATTTATTAAATCATTCTGCAAGTTTGGTTGGAAAGTACCAAGCGGTTCTGAGGAGTTGCATATAATGGAGGAGGTATACCCTTAGGACTCCGATAAGCTGAAATGACAAAGTTCAAACATAGCTATAAGACTGAAAAAAATTCAAAATCAATCAAAAACTAAATGCATGGTGCACATCTGTAATATATATTGAAGCATTCCTGCAATTTTGGTTGGAAAGGACCAAGCGGTCTAGGAAGAGTTGAGGATAATGGAGGTATGTCCTATGATACCAGTAAGCTAAAATGACAATGTCCAAAGATAGCTAAAAAATCTGAAAAAATGAAAAACAAAACGCATAGTACACATCTGCAATGTATATTGAAGCATTCTTGCAAGTTTGGTTGGAAAGTACCAAGTCGTCTAGGAGGAGTGCGGATAATGGAGGTTTATACCCTATGACTCCAATAAGCATGATAAGCTAAAATGACAAAGTCCAAACATAGCTAGAAAAAAANAAAAAAAAAAAAAAATCAAGAAATAAATGCATGGTGCACATCTGCAATTCATATTGAAGCATTCTTGCAAGTTTGGTTGGAAAGTCCTAGAGGTCTTTGAGGAGTTGTGAATAATGGAGGTATATACCCTCAGACGCCAATAAACATGATAAGCTAAAATGACAAAGTCCAAAAGACATAGCTAGAAAATCTAAAAAAAATAACCAATAACTAAATACATTTTGTACATTGGGCTTATCTGCAATATATATTGAAACATTCTTGCAAGTTTGGTTGGAAAGTACCGAGTGGGATAGGAGGAGATGCGGATAATGGAGGTATACCGTTTGACTCCATTAAGCTAAAATGACAAAGTAAAAATATAGCTTCAAAATCTGGAAAAACATACATAAAGAAATACTAAATGCATGGTGCACATCTACAATACATACTGAAGCATTCATGCAAGTTTCATTGAAAAGAACCCAATGGTTTAGGAGGAGATGCGGATAATGGTAAAAATTTTAGAGCCATACCGACGGACGGACAGACGGACGCAAGACGACAGAGAGGGATCCCTATGTGTCGATCCTGCAATAATCAAAATGAATAATTGAAGTACATAAATTCAAAATCGGTATATAAAAAAGGACAATTGTATCTCATATGGCCAACCCACATTGTTTTTAAAAATGTTCATGATTTATGTCACGAATACCAATACTACCATTATCCTCTGACTATGTCAATACGTCAAACTACTGTGCTAACTCATGAATGGATGATGACTGTATGGCACGCGAAAGGTAGCATAACTGGGGAAAACTTAGTTTTCTTAAGGAAAACCCGGGTTTTGCTTCTGTAAACTAGGGAATGCAGAGCTAAACCCGAGTTTCTATGTGGAAACCTAAGTTTCAGTAGAAAAATAAGTGAGAACCGAACCGTCAATCTAAAAGCGAACAATCCAAGGACAATGGCAACACCAGAAACAAAAAGGCAGAACAAAACAAAGACACAACATGGGTACAGCACAGAAAAGAAAAATGAAGACACTCACACACAAAGATGAACGACACGGACCCAATATAAAACCATGGGTGAGATCAGGTGCACCGGTAGAGTCAGCATCTCCTGCTTCTTATAAGACATCCGCCGTGTTGAACATGTCAAATCCGGTAGTAAAGTCAAATTCGGTAGAGGAAACAACAATTAAGCTTTAAAGGGAAAGATCTGTTGTCATGTGGGAAACAGATATCCCATAGCGGTCCACAAGATGATGATGTCGACCGTAAAACCTCTGGAGGGATGACTTCAAGTTTTGGGTAACGTACCCTTGTTGAAGTAGCCTATTTGTGAGCAACCGGGCTCTATCAAGGAAGTCACTGTATCGAACACAGGCTCTTGAATAGCGAATGAGCTGGGAGATGTAAACTCCATATGCCGGCGCTTTTGGGATGTTGCTACAAAGAAAAGGGAAGTTTACTATTGGAAAGGTGAAGTCATCGCGTTTGTAGTACAGCTTAGTTTGAAGTGTCCCTCTGTTGTCAATTTCAAGGTGAAGGTCAAGGAACGAGGCTGATGTAGAAGTGTCTGTGGTATCCTTAATTTCGAGCTCTTTTGGATATATCAAATGAAGAAAATCACCAAAGCGAGGGTTGTTTAGCGACAAAATATCATCTATATAACGGAAGCTAAAGTTAAAGGATTGTGCCAGTCTTTTATCTTTATTTTGAAGAAGCCCTTCCATGAATTCAGCTTCATAAGAGTGAAGAAACAGATCCGCTAGGAGAGGCGCACAGTTTGGCCCATAGGAATTCCGATAGTCTGTTGAAAAACAAGTCCTCCAAACTGGACAAATATATTGTCGATCAGAAACTCTAACATTTTAATCACTTCTTCCTCTGTATATTTTTTCTCCGATTCGGAGTTATTTTTCACAAAGTAGGCTTGTTCTCTGCCTTCAACAATGTACCTATATCTACGTTCACCGTTCTTACGTGAGAAACATCTATGAATTAAACTTTTCAGCCGAGATTTTAGTTGTTCATGAGGAAAAGTAGTGTAAAGTGTGGAGAAGTCGAAAGTTTTAATGCTGTTACAGTGTGATAATGATCTAGAGTTTAAGATGTCAAGTAGGTCTTTGGAGTTTTTCAAAATCTACATTTCATTCACACCGCTTCTTGAAAAGCAAGCATCACAGTATTTTGGAAGGCCCTCTTTAACAGCTGTCAAGATGGAGGTTAGCAATTTAGATATAAGTTTTGTAGAGCATTTGGCAGATCCAGCGATGTATCGTTCTTTGTATGGGCATTTATGTAACTTAGGTACCCAGTACAAACAGGGGAGATCTGTGTCTTATGGGAACTTTTGTGTAATTGGAGACAGAAACGATCGCCTCAAATACCGGTGAGACGGAGTGACTGGATTCTTCACTTATTGAAAGAAATATATACCGCTAAAAATACAGAATAATTAGGAAATTGAAGCGTATATATTTCTCAGAAAGAAACCTAGGTTTTTGGGGCGAAAACTTGGTTTTCCAGAGACAAACTATAGTTTCCCTTCCTAAATGTAGGTTTCCCTTCAAAAATACATGCAAATTAGCGGCGAGCACCCCTTGACCCTTCTTTCAAAATTACGTATTGTCATATTCTCTCCTTTCAAGATTGTGGTCATGGAGTTAGTAGTCTACCTGTATTGGGTTTTATTCGTATGTTTACTATACTGTAGGGAAACGGGACAGATAAAGGGGAGGTTTGGGTACCCATAAACCGGTTAAACCCTACCGCTGGCTTTTGCTAGTGCCGGTACCAAGTCCGGCTGTCCCGAGTTCCTATAGTTGTTAACGTTTGTCTTTTGTCTTATTTGTGTTTTTCCTGTGTATTATTTCCCTACTTGTTAGCAGATTGTGGCATGTAATTTTAATTTTCAGCCATTGTAGGTGTTTCCTGTTGTCCATTTTATTTCAAAGTTCAGTTTTCTATGGATTTACAAAGCTAACCCAAATTTCCATAGGGAAATCTAGGTTTCTCTACCCGAAACCTAGGTTTATCTTTTGTTCATAGGAAATACATTATAAGCCGATAGCCGATTTAATTAGTTGCCAAAAATGTCTAGCCAATCAAAATGCGTGTTGAATATGAATTCAAGTGATTTAGATGTGACAGTCTTTAATTAAAATTTTTTAGAACTGATAGATAAATAAAAATTATATAAATACATAGGCAAAAAAAAAAGATAAATAAATACATTTAGATTTTCTTATTTCAACTATAGACTTTTTTTCTGAAATCAGTAAATTTTGGTTAGGAATGATAACTCTTACACTAAAATCAAGTCGTCGAAGGGATTTAATAGGGTTTACAAAACATTAACAATTTTAATAATCTCTATTCAAATTCAAAACAAGGATTAATTTATTTAAACATATGCACTTAATGTGATTTAAAAGTGAGTACAAAATACTAAAAAAAGCTAAAGAAAATGTAAAGTACATATAAATTTAAAAATCATAGACCTGATTTTAAAATGATTAAGAAACAATATTGAATTACTTTTTGTAGACTACACACTTATATCGTTCCTCCTTAACACATCTTGAATGGACTTCGCTGGAAAGCGTTTTCTCTAATTCTTACGCCGTTCTCGTAAATTTCATTCCTGTTCAGGCGATTTCATTGACTGATGAAAATATCACGCTCAAACTCGTCATACCTTAAATCAATAAAACAAGTACATCTTACATTTCCAAGGAACTTCCAAAGAAACAAGAAAGATTTTATTTTGTCTAAGTAAAAATTGAAATTTTCCCACCCTTACTTTTCCAAACTTGATTATGTTCATGTATTCATTATATGTATGTGCACAAATTGGTACAAAGTTTTTAAATACCTTCTCAGTAGGGAACTAAATCATATACGTGTGTTGATTTCTTAAAAATAAAAAAATAAAAAAAAAAACTCAGTCATTGATTTGACACTGTACAGCGTTTTTAGTTAATTGACCAATACACAACAGTCTTTTAAGTAGCGACTGATTTATAAGCAATTTTAAAGATACTAAATTAAGTCTCATATTGCCCCTCCCTCCAAAACTCTGTTCTAAAACGATTTATTTTAAGACCTTTTTATAATTTGCGCATTTAACTAATATCGGTAAAAAAAATTATCTAGATTCACTTGTTCTCGAATAGTCATTACCAATTTTTGACTATACCATGGATTGACTCATGCATTGTCCTGTTCTAACGGGTGCTGTATACAGAACAGGACACCTGATATCATTCTGTTTTGTTTTGAGAATTCACACTCACAGTGCTTTATTTTGAGTGCTGATTTTCTTGTGTCCCTGGCCTTCCGTCTTTTATGTTTTCGTTTCTGCCTTGTCTCTGGACTTTATTCTACTGCCGATGTTTTGTTATATTGTTATACATGTTTCGGTCTTGATCTTCCAAAGTTTTACTCTGATCTGCACTATAGAGACAAAAAGTTCCTGACATTGTTAACTGAACAAACTAAAAACAAAGGTTGACAAACGGTAGAAATCAGTCCTTAATTTTAACATTTACAGAAATTAAAATCTTCACTGATGACATATTCAGAAATACCTCTATTTTTCATAAGCAAAATTATAAAACAAAGGATAACAGTCAACACCTACAATGACCAAAAGCTGAAATCACATGCCACAATCCACAAGGAAGTTGAACTAGAAAAACACAAGATAAATGTTAACAACGATAGTAATAGCCGGAATAAGTACTGGTTCTAATAAAAGCCAACGGTAGTGTTAAACAGGTTTATGAGTACCCAAACCTTCCCTTTCCTATAGTATAATAAACATACGAATGAAACCCCATACAGGTAGACTACTTACTCCATGACCAGTGCTTTGAATAATAAAAGAATTAGACAAAATATAATTAAAAAAATGGACTTGATAAAAAAATCATTTTCAATGTTTTTATCAAAGTGGCACTTTAGACTCATTTTTTACTTCCTTCGAGATAAAACTGTCAGCACCGTACGATCAAAATCATTAATGTATTTAAAGTACTTGTGGTGGTAAATAACTACGAGAAACATTAGTAGTTTACAGTAAAAGTAATTGTATTCATAAACCGTCCCAAAATAGGAAAAATGTTCAATTTTGTACATTCTTGAAGCTTTCATTGTGTTAAGGACGCCATAATGACCTGCTTGCCGACCTATCATATATAACAATATATCGAAGTATTCTTAGGATTTAGTTTTTCGACAAGTATTGTCTTTTCTGGGTAGTGCAATCAGCTGATGACAAAGCTGTTCGAGATGGAGATACTCTTTTGTTCAAATAAATATTTTACAAAAGGATATGGAGTAAATGAACATGAGAATATAACACAAATGTAAACTCCAACTGCAAAATCGGTTTTCGGGCCAGCACAGAAGTACTGGCTACTGTGTTGGTGAATACACCCTGGGACTAACAGTCCACAGGCAGAGGCATCGGCCAAGTGGTAATAAATAAAAAAAATACCGTCGGCCAAGTGGTAATAAATAAAAAAATACCGAAGTTACAAGAGAACAAGTAATCAAAAGGATCTAAATATAAAAGGATCTAAATAGAAATAACAAAATACCGAATTTCAGAGTTTTAAGTAGAATTCCATGTAAAATTCAAAAACCCTTGTGGCAAATGAGTGAAATGAATTTTCTTTTCTTGTTAATTTTCCAGTGTAGTTTTAAACATTTGTAAGAAATATAATCAGTTTTTCTTATTTACTCATTGCATACTCCAGAAATAAATTACATAGAATGTACTACAGGTGCAGAAACGGATAATTGACAGAAAAAAATCTCTGGTTCAGTATTTCGATGCTGTCCCGAATAACCAATTTATTTGGAGATTTAGAAAGTTTTGTTTAAACCTACGGAGTATCTTTATCATGCAAAGGTCTTTTCTTAAATTATTTTGGCTTTTCTTCTAGAACCCATTAATTATATTTTCTCTATCAGATTTTATACATCTTTCAGTTTTATTATCTTCCGGAATTTTTCATTAATCTACAATGAATTTACATAAGTTGTGTGCATGACCATTTTCTGATATTAAATTTCTGTTTTTGCTTCGGAATCGGTATTAAGTTATTGACATGCTTTGTCGATGGGGTAGTCACCATCTGAGTGGTCCAGTAATTTGGTTCGGCTTCGAAAAAGTTTTTTTTACATGAAATCTTGTAATATTTGGATTTTAGGGAATATCTCCGTTCATCAAAAGATTGAAATTAGATGATTGTAGCCTTTTTAGATCCCATAGATTACTTGTCCTCTGCTATGCATCTTCCGATCAGTGGTATTCCAAATGATTTGATGTAATTTAAACTGAAGAGATGGATGTAAGTTGTCAAAATTGAAATCTGTAGAAACTATGTAGACGGAAAATTCGGTGTATTCTTACCTGTCAGAAGTTTCTTACTCCTGGTCGCTTCCTTTGTTTTTACATAAATGTTTCACATGATGTTTCCATGCAAAAGCATGAGGCATTAGCAGAATTATTTATCCCATATTCACTTCTTAATGCGTTCGCGTGGCATATCCGTTTTAATTAAGGATACTTCAACATTGGCCTCGATCCTTGACCTTCATCTTGAAATTGACAACAGAGGTACACTAGAGACTATGCTGTATGACTTCACTTTTCCAATAGTCAACTTCCCTTTTCTTTGTAGCAACATTCCAAAAACACCAGCATATTGAGTTTACATTTCACAACTCAGTCGCTAAAAGTTGTGGTCGATACAGTGACTTCCTTGATTGAGATCAATTGCTTACAAATTGACTACTTAGGCAAGGGTATGTTGCCAAAAACCTAAAGTCATCATTAAAGAAGTTTTCCGGTCGACATCACGATCTTGTGGATCGCTATTGGATATCTGTTTCCCAGATGACAACAGATCTTTCCCTCTACAACTAAAGTTTGTTTTTCCTCTGTCGGATTTGACTTTTCTACCGGAGTTGACATGTTCAACACGACGGGTGTCTTATAAGAATCAGGAGATGCTTACTCTACCGATACACCCGATCTCACCCATTACTTTTATTGGGTGCGTGTTGTTCATATGTATGTGTGCCTTCATTTTTCTTTTTTGCCGTGTACTCAAGAGGTGTCCTTGTTTCTTAGTGTTTCCGATGTTGCCATTGTTCATGGATTGTTCGTTCTTTTGACTGACAGTTCGGTTCTCACTTACTTTATTTCGGAATTCCATATCACAACAAACTTTTGTCATGAGAATATCGGTAAGGTGTGCTTCATTGTAATATAACTTATGTCAGTCTTATTAGAAATTTATTGTCTTTATCAAAATTGTAACCCCTTTAAAATACTTGAGGCTTCATTCCGTGTATGGCACTCCATGGATGTCCTTGGTTCTGAATTTGGCCTCCTATTTCGATATTTTTGGTAATGGGTACTTCTTTTTTGTCTACTTTTTGATTATGGCTTTCCATATTATTTAAATCTTATGCTGTCGAGGAGATGTCACTCCTTGAAACACATGTACAGCATAACGAAATTAACTGTTGATTATGCAACTTGAGTATTGATTGTATTTTATTGATACAACAGTATCCTCTTTGACCACAATGTCTGCTTATTAATTTTTTAATATTGACTTTAGAAAACGTTCTTTATAATAAGAAAAAAATCGTGTCTATATCCAATATAAGATCATACGTTACAATCATTGTAGCTAACACCATTGCATATTGCATTATCGTTTGGTTTTGTTGTGTATTTTTCAGAAAATAAAACTGAACAAATATCGACATCTTTACCATAATTTTGATATCACATGATTTGCAAGTAAATTGGATAGTCGGGATCAACTTTACCCATAATGTTTGCTCAGTTGTCTTTTTTTAACTGTACTAATGATGAATTAATCTAACGTTTTTCCCCTTTTTTTCATATACTAAGCGACTTTTCTATTAATACATTCATCTTTTTTTTATAAAGATGAACATTTGCTTATCAATCTATGACGTAGTAATGCAGGTATTATTTTTTAACGAAAACATTTGCAGTTGAATTTATCATTGAATGCAACTTTTATATGCATTTTGATGTTTGTTTTCAAAATCTTTTTTGACATGTTGTAAATACGACCTCATTATAAATAAATGAATAAAGAAATAATCTAATAAATATTGAGTTCATGAAAGATAATAAAGAACTGTGACTCCAAAATTTATTATCAGTGATTTGAGCATTAAACAAGAACAGAGGCTTTCAGCCTAATGATACGACGTAGTATTCATTTAATCTAACAATTATACAAGGATATTTCATTTACAACAGTTCCTGAAATCCAACCTATTTTATTAACAGACAATGACAGATGTAAAATGCCAGGTTAATTAAACTTTTCCAACATAAGTGATAGGGTCTGTAAGTCTCGTCACATGACCAACGTGAATGAATGAAAAACGTGTTTCCCGGGTACCATTACCTATGTAGTACTATGGGGAAATGGTGGGGTTTTCGATTCACAGATCAAATTATCCATGGAATTCATTTTCTCTGAACCAGCATATTTTCAAATTAATGAATTATGACCTTAATTACCTTTACTTGGGTAGAAATTGAATAAAATAGCGATTTTCTTGAAGCCGCATAGTCTCTACCAACCAGGCTCTTCCAGCTATGGTAGATATCCCAATGTAAAGCGCCTGATCAATCCCGACTTTGTGACGTTGAGAAAAATATCCCGGAAGTGAAATCGGTTGACTGATTAAATGTGCGTTCTGCATAGTGACGTCATAAATTTCCGGATTTTTAAAGTGAAAGTAGATCGAGACTTACAGACCCTATTGCCAAACTTCTCATGTTATTTTTTTTTTTTGTAGAGGTAGTAGTTACGATATGTAAATACCCACTTTTTATTCAGTTACTTCATTGGCAGAAAAGAAAATCGGGTAAGTATAAGTAATTAACGGTTAAACCGTTTGACCGTTCAGCATGCGCGTAATCTCATACTTATTTTAAAATACTAGACAGTGTAATACCAATTCTCAAATTTCTATCCAGTTTTCACATTTCCTGAACGGTGTGCAAACATTTGTTCTCCTCTCTAGAGAGGAGAACAAGTTTCGTGAAATTTCCCGTCGAATTGAATTTAATTTAATACAATCCCTGGTGTTGTTTGTCCAGTCATTAAGGAAACAGTTTCCACAACTTAAACGCGTTAATTATGAAATTCCTCACATCTCGTTAAATAAATTTTCAGATGTTAAAATGCTCGGCCAGACTCGCTATCAAACATTTGCAAAACTTATTTAAATCTACGTGAGAAATTTCACAATCAACTAGTTCTTGTAATGGAAACTTTATATAACCAACTGTCAGATTAATTGGAAGCTCTGTCTTGAGATGATTTTGTCTTTCCATTTAGATTATATTTGTTCTTTGCTCACTCTCAGTTTTTAAACATCTTTGAGTTTATGGCCGTATTGTGTCGGCCATATTGGAAATGACGGCAATTTTGAAATCACTTTTTCACTAATTCCTTTCACTTATTTAAATGAATATTTGTACAAAATAAAAAACAAATTCTGCAAAACAGTTCCTGAGATAATTAATCCTCAATTTTTAAACGTAAATGTGTAACACCACTAATTCCGTCTTCCATGTTAAATTACACGTTTCTGCGTTCGTAGACTTTTTACGTGAAGTTAAAAAAAATGACAAATATCCCATCTGTAAGACACATCATAAAATCTTGTCCTCATTTTTATCTAACTTCCTGCCAAGTTTCATTTGATTACATCAACCCATTTCAAAATAATCGATCGGACAAAAATATGTTGAAGATTAAGAAGAATAATCAGAAGAAACGTAGAAAAACATGTCACCCCGACGTTGTCCGAGGTGACATAATAATAGTTAAACTTAACTTAAAAGATTAAACTTCGGGTAAAACAAAAGTTTATAAATCAAGAGATACATACGATTATTTGACGCATTATGGCGCTTGTGCGAACTTGCCGGATACATTTTTTTAAAAGGGGACCACCCTAGGACTATTTTGCCTAAGTTTTGTTTCAAATTACTTTGTGGCTTCAGGGAAGAGCTTTGAATGCCTCCCATGGGGTCAAACATGAAACTATGTTAAGCGATGGCAGCCATCTTGGATGCGATGCAGACTGGCCACACACACTTTTTAAAGGGCAGCAACTAAGGACTAATGTGACCAAGTCTGGTTCCAATTTTCAAAGTACTTTCAGAGAAGAAGATCACTGAATATGTTTCCCCATGGGTCCAATTTTAAACGCAGTTCCCTGCATGCGACCATCTTGGATGGAGTGCAGAATTGGCAGACACTTTTTATGAAAGATGACCACCCAATTGCAAGGACTGTTGTGTTCAAGTTTTGTTCCAACTGGCTTTTTGGCTTTAGAGGAGAAGATCTTTGAATGCTAACCCTTAGGGTCCAATGCTATACCATGTCCCCATCTGGTGGCCATCTTAGATGCGATGCAGATTTGCTGGACACTTTTCGAAAGGGGCCAACTAAGGACTATTGTGACCAAGTTTAGTTAAAATTGGCTAGGTAGTTTCAGAAGAGAAGATCTTAAAATACATTTCCCCATAGGGTCCAATGTTAAACTATGTTAACCGCTGGAGGTCATCTTGGTTATGAAGCCAACTTGCCGGGAACTTTTTTGAAAGGGGGCCAAGCTAGGACTTTTGTGTCCAAGTTTTCTTCCAATTGGCCAAGTAGTTTTAGAGGAGCAGATCTTTAAATACATTTCTCCAAAGGTTCCAACGTAAAACTATATTCCCCGCTGGCCCCTATCTTGGATGCAATGTGGATATGCGAGACACGTTTCAAGAAAGGGACCAAATAAGGACTATTGTGACCAGTATGCTTCCATTTGGCCGTGTACTTTCCGAGGAGAAGATCATTGAATATGTTTCCCCATAGGATCTAATGTTAAAACCATGTTCCTCGCTAGTGGCCATCTTGAATATAATGCGGACTTGATGAGCACATTTTGTTTTGAAACGGACCATCTTAGGACCGTTGTGGCCAACTTTGGTTCCTATTGGCCCTGTATTTTCAGAGGAAAAGACTTTTGCATATTGTCCAATTTGTGACAAGTTTGCCGCTGACGGCAACATGCTGACTTGATGAACATTTTTTAAAAGGGGCCGCCTAAGGACCATTGTGACAAAGTTTGGTTCCAATTGGCCCAGTTGTTTCAGAGGAGAAGATCTTTGAATCTAGGGTCCAATTTTCAACAAGTTCCCCGCTAGCGGCCATCTTTGATGATGTATGCACTTGTCGGCCATATTTTATAAAGGGGACCACCCAAGGACTATTGTGACAAAGTTTGGTTCCAACTGGCTCAGCGGTTTCAGAAAAGAAGATCTTTGAATACTTTCCCATAGGGTCCAATGTTAAAACCACCTTCCCCCGCTGGTGGCCATTTGGAAATGATACGGACTTGCCGGACACATTTTTTAAAAGGGTCAACTAAGGACCATTGTAACCAAGTTTGGTTCCAATTTACCCAGCGGTTTCAGAGAAGAAGATTTTTGAATGAAAAGTTTACGACGGACGGACGACGGAAGCCAAATGATGGCAAAAGCTCCCCCTGGCATAGCCAGGTGAGCTTAAAAGACAAACGACTAACGTAGACAACCGTAGGAACTCAAGAAGCAGGATTGGAACTGGCACTAGCAAGAGATAATGGTAGGGTTAAACGGGTTTATGGGTACCCAAACCTCCCCCTTCTCTATCCCGTTTCCCAATAGTATAATAAGCATCAATACAGGTAAACTACTAAGTCCAATACACGTGGTCCAATACCACAATCTTGAGAAGGAGACAATTAGACAAAGAGAATTAGACAAATTTACGTGTAATTTAAAACATGTTTTATTCTAAGAAGATGACTAAAGATAGTTGTAATAAATAATTTTCACACAAATACTCTAAGAAACGAATCAAAAGGAAAAAAATTTAAAAATCGAAGGTCAAAAATCATTTGCAATAAAAAAGAAACAAAATGGAGACAGCTAGCAAAGCTGAATTCGACAAAAACAGCACCATCAGTGTGAACGAATAAAAAGTTAAGTGTAGAGTCAAAGTCAATATAAACAAGTCCAATAATAATCTTTGTCTTCTGTGTCGAGGTTTTTGTAAACGGTGATTGGTTCATACAATTCTTACAAACTACAGTGTTTCCGCGCGAAAAAATATTATACTGCGTTGTTGACGAGTAAAACAACACAACACGTGGGTTATTTGAGGCATGCACAGGGTTATTTTCGTGCAACGTGTTTGCCGATTTTTATTGAACACACAGTCGTGCATGAGGATCATTATTCGTCATTTTTCGTGACAAAAAAAGTGCACGGGCAATTTTTAAATTCTTGTTCGTGGTAAAACGACATTATATTTCTCGTACGTATATGTGTAGCACCTTGAAGTGTTGAACCAATCTTTACATAAAATCAATAAATGGCTATTTTTAGCACGATTACAAATACGGAGATTATTTTATACGTGTGACAAATTATATTGTGATTTAAATCTTAATAGAACAAAGACAAACAAATTATCATCGGCTAAAGAGCTAACATTGTTAGTTAGGCTACAAGTAGAAATCTATTATACGGTGCGGCTTCTCCTTACCGTATATAGATTTCTACTTGCAGCCAAACTCACTATGTTAGCTCTTTAGCCGATGATAATATATACTGGATCTATCGAACAATTACGAAATGAAAATAGGTAACATTGCGTAAATAATAATTACGATTATTTGGGGTTCTTAAACGGTACATTTGATAGAATATTCATCATGAAAAGTTCTTTGAATAATTTAAAAAAAAAAAAAAAAACTTCCTGAAAAAGAATAAAGAAACTTGATAAGACGGTGATTCATGCATTTATTTCAATTTTCATAAGCCCTTAATACGTCTTAATCAAGATCTAATCAATATTTAGTCTTACAAAAATAAAATAATGGATTCGCATAATACTTGGCTGTTTTAAGCAACTAATTTAAAGGAGTCTAATTTTAATAACCAAATTTTGATTTCTGTTTGCTTACATTTTAGAATAAGACATCATAACAAACAACATTTTCGGAAACTTTTGAACTTCAAAAAGAATTTCAGAATTATAGTTTCCTTTGACATGTTCGACACATTAAATTCAGATTCATATGTATGTATTTCAGTGGTAACAAAAGCTTTGTTTTTTGTCCTAACGTTGTTTGTGAGTGGTATATCTGTAGTGATTGGATGGACCAAATGTCCATTGTCAATATCAGGTAAGACTTCAAACAGTCTAGGTAAAAAAGGTAGAGGGATTGTAGAGTATTAGTGATGTAATACAAATGATTTTATGATTTAAGGTATTAAATAAATAAAAGAACGTGAAACAAATGATGATTGGGTATGTACAAGTAAGTATAGCATACTGATATTAGAGTGTCATTTACATTGCAAGATACAACTCTCAGATGTAACAATGACAGGTTCACAGGAACTCCAAAATGAGTAGGTCGAAACGTAAATGTCGTATGTTACGAATTTATAACCTGATGTATTAGAAATGATATGTTTTAAGGTAGTAAACCCGGGATAACCCTAACATTTTCCACACAATTAATTCTCCTTAAATTTGCAGTATGAAACAGTTATGTTCTAATATATTTCTAGAAAAAGTTTTGAAAACTTTCACTGTAAGAGTTTTTATTTATAGCATAGAAACACCCCCAGCTTAGGAGTCCTAAATTCTGTTCAGAAATCACCATGAACATATAAAACTGCACTGTAGATTTTTAAGAATTTGCATAAAAAGACTATAAATTGCCAAACTTCTTCTTGTAGCCTTAAATATTAAATGATAATCATAAACATGCATTAAGTGTTGAGTTGCAGGCAAAAAGAAAATTTGCTATCAAAACATTGCTGAAAAGTCAGCTTCATTTAATTTCTTCTGGGTGAAAATCCTAACATTCAATTTTCACCAAAAACTTGAAATTAAAAGTCCTCCACACATATGACTTATATCATAATTTTACAACAATTCACCGTACTGTTTTTTCAAAATGTTAGGAAAACAGCGTAAAAAGTGTTAATTTGCTCAATTCTGAACGTCAAGCAGAAAGAATTACCTTCCTTTCCGAAAATTTTACTTTCATTTATTTTAATATTTTTAAGATGCCATTCAAAACCTAGATATTTTAATATAAGTTTTTTGAAGTATTTTATAAAATGAGTTTACTTTCATGAAAACATGAATATGTTATTCTATACATGATAAATATTCCATTTTTTTTTTGTTTTATTAATACCAATCAAAACAAGCAATTTATGCAGAAAAAAAATGAGTTATCTCCCATAACCCGGGCTCTAATCTTTGCAAAAATAGAACAGTTTTGACATTAAACAGGATGTGTAAAGAGAGTCAATACGTGTCAAAGACAAGGTTCAAAGTTATAGCGATATGAATACATGACAAAGTTTGATCAAAAAAAAAAAAAAAAAAAAAAAAAAAAAAGAAAAAAAGAAAAAAAAAACGCCATTGGTGTTTAAATTATCAGATTTAAACACAAATAACAGAAATTAAGCGCAAACAATCTCAAATCCCGAAACTACTCTGACAATTTGAACATATAATAAGATGATCATGAAGTAAAGTAAGGTTGAACCGAACCGACAGTCATAAAAAAACAATCCTTGGACAAGAAGGGCATCGGAAACACTAAGAAACAAGGACACCACATGAGTACGGGACAAAAAAGAAAAGAATAAAGGCATATACAGATGATCAGCACGGACCCAAAGAAAAACAAGGCTTAGATCAGGTGTACTGGTAGAGTAAGCATCATGTGGAAAATGTCAACTCCATTAGTAAAGTAAAATCCGAAAGAGGACAAACAAACTTAAATTGTAAAGGGAAAAATATGTTGTCATCTTGGAAACAGATATCCCATACCGATCTACAAGATCGTGATGTCGATCGGAAAACTTCTGTAGTGATGACTTTAAGTTTTTGGTAACATAACCTTGTTTAAGTAGTCTATTTGTAAATTATACAATGCACATGCAATGTTTAAACCCACACCAAATTTGAATTAAAAGACTTTTTTTTGCATAACACTTCACCTAAAGTTAACAGGAACACAATGTACAGATAAACATACGTCATGAATACATTTTAAAATTGATAGTCATTAAATCCAACTAAGTTTTTAAGGGACAACTAAAATAAAAAAGTAGGATGAAATGCCTATTTTTTATTTCATTTTGTGATTACGAATGTAGATGGAAGGGATCAAATCTCTTATGCACATCATAGCAACCATTTTACTTTATATGTGTGTTTGCTCACAGGCACTTGTCTCATAAAAAATGTCACTCTCTCTCTTTTCTATCACAAAGTAATCAACAATGGTTGTCACCCATTTCCTGTATAAATGTTTTGACACAGCTGTACAGAAAAATGTATCGGGAATCACACGCATGATGCAATCGAGACATCAAGGGGGGTCAGAAATACAAACCAATAACAAGTTGAAGTCAGATTGGTGAAAACCATAGTTGGTAACTTTGTGAAAGAAGAGAGGGAGGAACTGATATTTTCTTATGAACCAATCGCCTGTGTGCTTGTTACTGCTGACCAACAAAACAACCAAAAGACAACACACGTCTTTTTTATCGTCTAAGGGATGAATACTTAAATATAAATTTTATAGAGCCCATATGTTTTAATAACACGAATGTTGTATAGAGATTTAATAGTATTATCTTTATGTATATTCATTATGCAAATATTGTCTTCTGTTACTTTATCAAATATTTCATCTTCGATCTCGATGTAAATAACAAAATGCTGAAGTTACTGTTAATTTTCAATTTTTGCATGCGGCCATTTCAATGCATCTAACCCTTTGAAGACCATAAACCAAAATGTTTACAAAAGCTAAAAGAGAACAAAATAACAAGCAGGATCTAAATGAAACGCCAAAATTAGATAAGGAGAGAGCTATGCACGAGGGAGATTCTCCTGAGTCTTGAGCAAAATTGTACGTGCTGGAATGAAACAAAACTGGGCAAAATGAAAATGTATAGATATGAAAACAAACCTTTATTTATACCTTTTTCATCTGTGCACTTCACGGAATTGAAAGTTTTTCTTTTAAATGAAGCATGCTCTGAGGGGTAAATGAATTAGAGCAAAGGCAATGCACATGCTTAAGGGAGTATGAGTGTCTGATTTCAGAAGCATTCGATATCCTCAGGTTTTATCCATTTAAACAGTGTAAAATGTTTTTGCACATGTATCATATTTTCTTGGTCATATGTAACTTTAAAATGCATAAAAGAGACAATGTATTAAATTTTATCAACTACAAATTATATTTTCATATATTTTAAGGCATATAAACAGTAAATGGAAATTGAAGGAAAACTCTAGAAAAAAACTGTTTCCCGCCAAAATTTTGACGTCGTATATCTCAAAATTTTTTGCTCATGTTGTTCTATAAAAAAGCTATTCAAAACAACAGGCCAGCATTTTTTAATTCTAATTACAAAATTTCTGACACTCGTACTGCCTTAAATGCACATATGCCAAATAATGACACAGAAGAAAAAAATGATACTCAGTGTTTGGACATTTGAAGAGGATTTTTATTGTATTATACTTTTACAATGCAATATTTCTTTGAAGCGCTAGCTGTTTTCTTGGGAGCGATAGCCTTCGTTTTTGGAATTATAGGTACAGCATGCATCATGAACGTTTCTGGTATGTCTAAATTATCTTTAAACAGTTAAGATGATTGAAAATATATGTAAATATATAAGATCAAATACAAAAATCACAATACTGAAACATTACTTGTAAGAGCTTATTTAATAATTTTTTTTGGTACTGTTTCGCCGATGAAAAACTGTATATAGTGTTGGATAGATATTCTACATGATGTTAGTTAGCATAGACTGATTTAAGATGAAAATAGAATATAAAAACGTGAAAGTATATGGAAGTAAAAAAGATGTTGGTAGATGCATAGGTTACGAAACTACATGCTATCATATAATTTTCTGTGCAAATGATGCAAAAATTTAGTATATGAGCTCTTGGGTGAAAAGACACATGTCTCAGGTAATTTGTAAAGTAAAATTGCCTTTGGCATTTGTGCTGTATAGGGAACTTTACTTGGTCTACTTATAAGCATTGAAAACTCAGAAATGTGATACAGTAACTGTCAAATGAGAAAGATAAAAACGTATAAAATCAACCAAAAAACTTTTCTCTTCCAAATCTTTCATGTACCTTAGATAACATTGCAATGATTATGAATAAATAACTAAATACCGAACTTACTGTAAATTTAATTTCTGCATATGGCCATTTCGACAACTTATGTCTCATCAGTGCAGATATAATCTAAGCATTTGGAAAACCATTAACCCAAAGATGTTTAAAAACTGATAGAGAGCAAGTAACGAAAATGATCTAAATGGAAAGCCAAATTCAGCTGGAGACACAGCTTTGCGTGCGGGAGATACTCCTTAGGTTTCAACAAAATTTACACAAATTTAGATATTGCAAGTTTCCAAATAAAATTGGCTCTCTGGTCAGCACCGAAGTACTGACTACTGGGTTGGTGAATACCCTCGGGGACAAACAGTCCACCAGCAGTGGCATCGACCCAGTGGTAACAAATAATTAAATACCAAACTTACTGTAAATTAAAAAATAAAAAAAATGTAAAAGTAACTCCTTTAATGCAAAAAACTGATATTTACCAGTAGTTTCACACGGATTTTTTTTTGTTTCAGAGAAAAGCAGTAATGAACCTGTTACTGTTGGTAAATAAGTTACAAAATATATTTACAAGAAGATAAAATTTCGTATGATAGCTTGCCGAACCATTGCATTGATGATAATTGCATTTTATTCCTAAATTTTTCCTTTTTCTAAATAAATAACTTGATAATGCAATGTATTTTCTGAGCTAGACAATCTATGAAAAGGTGCAAAATTTAAACACTGCTGCATGTTAGTACTTACACACAACAAGAAATCAAGATATTACCAGATTTATTGTCTTGCAAGCTGTTTCAGGTAGCCGTTTGTACATTTTCTCAAAACGAGAAAGCGAATTATAACTAAACATAACAGGAAACATTATACGCTTCAATGACAATATCCGTATTATACACATAATAGGAAAGCTAAGCAAGGCATTCTCTGAAAATCTTTGAATCTATTTTTTTAAGAGTCATTTCAAGTTTTGAGAATTGTTCATTACACGCACAAACGATAAAACAGAAAAAAAATGTATTAATTTCACTGGAAAAGAATCAGAACTTCAACCATGTACTGAATATTTGCAAATTTGCAATTATTTGTAATTGATTCTTAATTACACGTTTTCATGTATTTTAAGTACTTGACTATCATACAGTCATTATTTCTGACAATAAACCTTTGTGTAATTTAAGTTTGTGCACCTCTCTCTAAAGATGCACTTGTTTTGCCACACTAATATATATTTAATATTTGTTTGGATTTTGTCCATGTATATTTACTCAATATCCCGTCTGTGGTTAACAAAGGTGTTCACCGTATTTGCATAGTTTATATGATACTTATCGTCCATTGCGTTTTCAAGTTTTTCAAATTCTCATATCAATCCGCATCTATGACAGAATTTGATTTTAGGAAGATTAACAGTCTTTTCTTTGGAATTGTCTCATTTTCTTTTTGGTCTATGATTGTTCTATTCATGGTTCCTTTCACATAATTGTTTTATCATTACTAGTTTAAAAGATCCTTGGACTTAAATGGTTATAACGCCTATTCATATTACTTCGTTATTAAGTGTCGCAATTCAAATCAACTTCAAATGAATTGGATATTGAAAAAGCGAACTAGTCAATTTGAGTGAAAATGAACTTTTCAATTCAAATCGAAAAGTGAGGTTTAGACAGGGTAAGCCCTTCAATTCGATTGAATTCGTATTCAATTAGAATTGAACGTCACTGTAAAGGAAGCATAAGATGTTCTTGTGTAGCAACGTTTACTTTGAGGACAACTTATGAGACAATGATAGCCGAAATGTGCAGATTTCCCACAAATTGAATATGGTTCACATGATACAAAATGACGTAAATTTGTAAAATTGAGCAAATGTTTAATTGAAATCAATGTTACAGTATTTAATTGCGTTGTTACTTGCTCTCATTACTTATTTCGAATGCCCCACAATGATTCTTTATATAGGGTTTTTCAACATGATTTTTTTCAACATAATTTTTCCAAAGAGTTCGTGGTGTAGTAGGTAAGACAGAATTCTGTTAAAGGAGTTCGAATCCAACTATGGACTATGTTATGTTTCAACCTTTTTAAATCATGATTTTAAAACATAAAATTTTACTAAGTCCAATGAACTGTACAGTTCTCAAAATCTGGCCTTGATGAAAATAAAATAAAAAGTAAAATTATCCTTTGTTCTTACTTGGGTAAGATTGCTGTGGTGATGCGACTCAGATTACCCCTGCTAGAACAAAAAAGCTGGGATGTAATTTTTAAATCAATTATCTACATTGTTTTTTTTCAAAACTCTTGTCAGAATAAACAGTAAAGTTAATACTGAGATAAAATTTTTTGCGATTATGTTTTGAAAAGACGACTTCCAAGCTAGAACAAAACACAGCAATAAAAGTTTGGTGCAAAAAGCACAATACAAAGCCGTATGATGTAATGAATAAACATAAGAATACGTAGCGAAAGACTCGCAAATCTGAAAAAAAGTTAGCCACAATTAAACAATAAGAGTTGAAAAAGATAGAGGTAAAATCAACAACTGATGCAGTAATACTACTTTGGAATTTGTTTAAATGGCAAGATTTTTTCAATTTCCTTCAGTTCACCTCGACCAAACTCGGGCACTAGTCGAAGAAGCCACAGCTGAGTGATTTTGAAATCCAGTCTAGACGGAGTGGAAAAAAAATCACAGGTATAAAGTATTTTTATCTTTCGTCTTTTTTATGTTAGGGAACAGACGAATGCTAGATGCTTAAATGCATTAATAATGTTAGTAATGATATAATGATATAATATTAGAAGGAAATATTAAAACAAATGCCACAGAGATAATGCTATTGTTTGTATTTGTATAAAATTCACAAGTATTTGAGATCTACATAATTGTTTTCTTTTTTTGGAGAAAAAAAAAACAGTTGCATGTAATGAAAACAATTGATTTGCCGTTTTATTTTCTACAAACCAAACAATCTGTTTCATATTTATTTACTGTCCGTGTTTTTGTTATCAAACAAAAGCAATTCGAAAGGAGTATTCATATATGAGGGAAAAAACCAAAAACAAACAAACATTAAAAACATGTCCGTTTGTTATAACACTGGCGTACCCGGCTCGTGCTTCAAAAACCAGTAAATTTGAATTCAATGCTTACGAGAGCAAAAGTTGCATTCAAGAATTCGTTTTTCTCAGTTGCTTAAGTATCCTATGCTTTTTATATGTTTATAATCCCCGCACTTTTCTGAAGAAAATGCGGGGATATTGTTTTGGTCCGTCTGTAAGTCTGTCTGTCCGTTAGATGAACCTTGTCAGTGGAACTCCTCCTACATTTTTGGATTTAGTGTTTTTAATTTTGTTATAGAATTGTTGCATTTTTGATATTGGTCTTGCCGCAAACAAGAGGCCCCGAGATGTATTTTATATATATGTGAGCTTGTCAGTGGAACTCCTCCAACATTTTTGGATTTAGTGTTTTAATTTTGTTATAGAATTGTTGCATATATGCTGCAGATGCGCGATAAGCTTTCGGATTTTTGATATTGGTCAAACAAGAGGCCCCAAGATGTCTATTTTGACAACTGTGGGCTTGTCAGTGGAACTCCTTCATTTTTGGATTTATTGTTTTAATTTTGTGATAGAATCGTTGCATATATGCTGCAGATGCGCAATATGCTTTCAATTTTTTAAATTGGTCATGATGCAAACAAGAGGCCCAAGATGTTGATTTTGACACAAGTGAAATTGTCAGTGGAACTCCTCCTACATTTTTGGATTTATGGATTTAATTTTGCCATAGCATTGTAGAATATAGTCTGCAGATGTGCAATAAAGTTTCGTAATTTTGATTCCGGTACCAACTTTGGTTAATTTTCTGAAAATGTTAAAGACTCATATTTTTTTTAACTTTTAGCATATGCTTTCATTTTGTGAGAAGAGTTTGGAAAAATAAAATTTTGAATTAGTCAATTAGGACTAACATTTTCACCAATTGAATTTCAAAAATATTTGATTCAAATTTTGGTAAATTTCCTGAAGGTCTCAAAGACCACTTATTTTTTGGAATTCTACCTAGCAACCATACTGTTAGGATTTGTTTCTATTAGGGCAATCATTTTCACCAATTGGATTTACAAAATAATTGATTCTAAATTTGGTAAATTTCCTGAAAGTGTCAAAGACCACTTAGTTTTTTTTTTTTTGAAAATACTGTTAGGATTTATTTCGATTACGGCAATCACTTTCACCTTCACCTTCCAAATTTGGTAAATTTAATGAAAGTCTCAAAGACCACTCATTTTTTGAAATTCTACCTAGCAAACGTATATCCTTGTATTCTTTCTTAGTAAATATAGTGACTATTAATAATTTGATTTTAAAAATGTTGAGGAAAATTACCCAAAGGGTCTGTAACGACTGTTTTCTGTGTCAAACAGGTGAGTGCGGGGATGGCCATCTTTTCTGATGGCACCACTTATAATTTCAGTTTGTTCTTGAGATGATTTCTCATATGGATACACTATCATCCTTTCAAATTTTGGCATTTAATTTTTGTAATTTCCAAAATGTTATATTGACAGATGTTTATATTTTCCAAGATAGCTTGGCCTGATGAATGCTCTGTGGTTGATTATTACATTGTGATTGTCTTCTATTAGTTTTATTGTCGGGTTACAAATAACAGCGGCTTTAAGAGATGTAATGTTTGTTTTTGTCGACTAGCCCGCATGCCCGAGTAAACAGAAACATGGATGTAGCATGGCTCGACATTTAGCAATGAATTTCGCTCAAACCGGTAGTAATATCCGTCTTGAACTTACTATTTGGAATGAGCAAAGCTAACTGTGGAAGACCTCACGGTGACTTCAAGATGAAGAACAGGAAGAAAAGAGTTGACCGATTTCTTGGTTTTACAATGAATTTGTACATTCTTTATCTCATGTGCATGTTTGTCTTGTTTATCGCACTGTAATTTCAGTTTTGTCTTTGTCATTGATGTTTGTGATTCAGATTTTCCGTTGTGATATCTATTTGGAACCTAACAGTATCTAAATTTTTGTACATTTTGTTGAAAACTAAGGAGTATCTCCCTCATGCAATGCTCCGTCCCGAGCTGATTTTGGCTTCACATTTAGATAATATTGGTTGTTTGTTCTCTGTCAGTTTTTTGATAGGGCCTTATCCCCATTTACTCCATTTTTTAAAAGATGGACGCCTTGAATAAGTGCACTTTCGATTGTTATTCATATTGCATGACTGTATGTTGTAGTACATTGTATTCTAGCATGATACCATAATATTTCTAGAAAAGAAACGGTTAAACATAACTGTAGAAGAAGGCAACTGGGAAGTCAAAGAATATCGATGATTATGTGACGATGAAAAGTAACAGCAAAAAAGATGAAAAGGAACAGCAAATCTATAAAGATGGTATTATTCCAAGACATCTTATTTTATGTCTTTTTATAAATAAAAAATTAAAAAGTCTTAAATTTGTATATATCCCCCTCGACAGTGAATGGAGCATATTGCAGTCACCTTGTTCGTCCGGTGGTCCGTCGATCGTCCGTTCGTTTTGTCTGCAAAATCTATTCTTTCTATTTCAAATTTGATGTAACAGCAGTACACGAATACTTGTAAGGATCTTCGATTATAAGTTCACTATGACAAAATATGAAAATGATGACACATTGAACTGAAAAATATTTTTGTTCCAGAAAACGTAGAGTAAAATTTTGGGGGTTTCGTCCGCGGGATTCCTTTTAAAACTTGTATAGAATATCCTTTTGCCAATCATATCAGACCTGTAGTTTATTCCCAACTTGACGAAATTTGAACTTGGCTACAATGCGAGGTAAAATGAATTTTTCGTCATATTTTTTGTAACTTCTACTACAAGTACTGATTCAAAATTGGCAAACAATCTCTACATGATTACTTATACAGAGCCTCATATGGACAATCCTGCTGGATCTTACGTGCTGGTTGAATAACTACATACCGGTTACTGTAAATTTCGTTTCTGGAGATTCAGGCCGATTCGACAACTTATGTCTCTTTAGTGCTATAAATCAAAATATAATTGGTAGGCTATAAATCGAAAGATGTAAATCTTACAGAGAACAAATAACAACAGAGATCTAAATGAAAAGCCAAAATCAGGTAATACTGCGGTTCGCACGATATTTTACTGTTTTAAGTGTGAAATGTTATTTCTTTACATATTGCAAACCATTTATGAATTAAAGCAATATTTGACGCAAAAACAAAATTGCAAATGTGCAGATCTAACAATGTTGGGCTGATTTTCAGACGTATATATAAATAATTCATCAAGCCCAGTATAATGTCTTACGATATTATCCATTGGACAGGTATAGTATGAAGAGTTGTCACATACTTCAGACAACTATATAAAAATTCTATTTTTGTGTGGCGGCATTCCTTGTCGAAAGACATTGAATCCTCTCTGCTATACACACAGCTGATCTGCACGAGCACCTATACATCATGTACTGCGTTACAACCCTAGATTAAACCTACGAGGAGGTATCACCCGGTTACCGAAAGCTATATTTCTATATAGCCTAGGTAGCCGCGTGGTCTAGGGCGCTGGGCGTAGTGCAGGCGGTGTTGCCATAGATGTCACAACAGTGATGGTTCGAATCCCGGAGAGGGAACTACCAATGTGCAGATCTAACAATGTTGGGCTGATTTTCAGACGTATATATATATATATATATATATGTGTGTGTGGTTTGGGGTGTTCATTTTATGTCGCTGTTATCGGTTTGTCTTTTTTCCTTTTCGTTAAAACTTTACCTTTATTTGGCGAAATTTCATATGAAATTCAAAGAAAATTCACATTAAATCATTAACAAAG
This sequence comes from Modiolus philippinarum, assembly GCA_002080025.1. Classification (NCBI taxonomy): domain Eukaryota; kingdom Metazoa; phylum Mollusca; class Bivalvia; order Mytilida; family Modiolidae; genus Modiolus; species Modiolus philippinarum. The sequence goes on from MJUU01028359.1 coordinate 66,414, forward strand.
TTTTTCTCAAAGTAAATTTTAAACAAATCGATGCAGGATTCAAAACGGCTGCTGTTTATTGTTGCTTACGTAATGTAGGTCCGTACAGAAATGTGACATCATATAGAGACTGTTCGTATATCAACAACACTAAGTAAGAAAAAGAAGGGAAACGGGGAATGTGTCAAAGAAACAACGACCCTAAGGGGAGCAATAACAACTCAAAGCCACCATAAGATCTTCAATGAACGGTGAGGAAACCCCACATCCAACGGTAGGTCGGAGTTGGCCCCTAAATAAAAGAGTAATCAAGTTCAGCGAAATAAGCATCTTCTTAGACTCCGATAGACATAAAGTGAACTAACTAGAAAACAGACAAGACACACAAAGGCTTAATAAATTTCCTGACTTAGGACAGGCGCAAACCTGCTGCGGCGGGGTTAAACTAGTTTTATTGGGCCCAAACCTTCCCCCTATAGCCAATGTGATAAATAAAAAAAACGATCGTAACAACAGTAAAATTCAGTTGGCAACAGGACTGAGTCAACTGTGACAAAAGAAACTGAAAGAACTAAATATACGGACATAAACATGAAATCACAAGAGACTACTAGCAGTTAACTGACATGCCAGCTCCAGACCCATTACCAACTGACAAATTAAGTTATGTACCCTCAGTATACAGCTTCCATCAAGATCCCTTCCTGTGAGGAGTTTAGCATAATGATTTCATGTATATACCGGAATACATAACCCGTGTCCATGCAATACTGATTTTAGAAATTTAGAATGTGTTTAGTTAAAATGCAAAGACCCTATCAAAAAATCAATGTTAATACCAAAGAAGGCCATACGTAATGACTTGACGACAATACCGTAATTATAACCCTTATGAATTAGACGATTTAAAGGTTTTATAAGTTTGTTAGGCTAGTGTAAGTATTTTTTACTTTTATGTAAAACATTACCATAAAATAAGGGGTGTGAAATGCCAGCCTTGATAAGATGTTTACAGGTTGCATTGTATTTACGAACTAAGTCTTTATATCGATGATAAAATTTAGTAAAGGTTTTAACTAGTTTATGATAACGAAAACCTTGATGTAATAGTTTTTCAGTTATGAAAAGATTCCGTTCATTAAAATCGCAAACTTTATTACATACTCGAGCAAATCGAACAAGATGAGATATGTAAACACCATATGATGGCGCTAATGGAACATCACCGTCCAGAAATGGATAATTAACTATGGGAAAAGAAAAATCGTCCCTTTTATCATAAATTTTAGTGTCTAAAGTGTCTTTCCTTTGTCAAAAGGATGCAACACTACAGGAAAACGAAACAACCGGAGAGAAAAAAACATTTTTTTAATATATAAATGTTATTTTTTTAAACTGAAGAGACATAAATTGTCGAAATAGCCATCTACAGAAACTAAATCAACAGTAACTGATTGTTACCATTGGACCGATGCTTCTAAGGTGGAATCTAAGTTCCTGAGGTTATTCACCAAACAAGAAATCAGTATTTCTGTGCTGGTTTAGTTTAATAATGTTTCGTTGCTCAAAGACAAAAGGACTGAACACAAGTTATATCAACTTATATTTGTCCCCTCCTTACAAAGTAAACACGTACACTGAACAGCAAAGCATAAACACAAAAATAATACAACTAATATATTTCAGTGAAAATACAAAATAAAATTAAAAAATACATGACTATGGAGGCTGACTTGCAATCACAACCTTTTAGTTTGCTTTATATACTATTGTCGAACTTTTCCAGATATGAACGAATCATATTGGTCATCACGGTCATCATTGCCAAAGAGGAGAATTTCAATATTTGTATCAATGTCATCGAGACCCGCAAATAAGGATATTCTTTGGTTCAAATACAAGTGACATTAAAGAAAAAAATGAAAATCATCTTCGTACGGGGACCCACAGTTCCATTTTGGGCGGCTTATAACATTTATTCGCTTTGAATCTGCGATTAATGAGCTAAAATGGTGCCTTATTCTGGAATGCAAAACTTTCCTTAGACCTTCACTGTAGTACTCTGGAGCATTAAGAGAGACGGTTTTAATGTGATTTTTAAATGACGAAATCGTCGGCATATTCCGAATTGATATGTCTAGTTCATTACACAAACGAACTGCTGAAGGAATAAATGAATTTGCAAAGACTCTCAGTCGACAACTTGGAGGTATGTAATTGTTATTTTTTCCAATGTTGTATACATTTGCGTCTGAAACTAATGGTGGACTCTGTGATGCATCTCTAATGACTGAAAAACTGTGGAGTGGCCTTTCCTTAAACCTGACTGATATTCATATAAAAGGAATGTTCTACAATGTTGTTAAAATATACTTATATACTACACGCTCCATGACTTTACCGACATAACAAGGAAATTGGTCTATAATTTGAAGGAAGGTTCTTGTTTTTTTTTTAAACAGCCATAACCCTTGCAATTTTCCAACTAGAAGGAAATTTTCCGCTACGTAGAGAAAAGTTGAATCATAATGTTAAAGGTTTACATATAGTATCTGCTGTGGACTTAAGCATTTGATGGCTAATACATGTACCTTCTTCTCCACTTGCTTTTGCTATTTTTAAAGTTTGGAGAATACCTATGACATCCTGTTCACTGATAGATATATTAGAGAGAGTTTCATTAGTCCTATTTGGTACATCGGGGGGTTCCAGATTGTTATCGTTTATTGTTGAAATTGAACAAAAATAATAATTCAAGAGAAATGGCTTCTCCTGATCATTATATACCAACCTAAAGTCATTGTCATTTGAATCAACAAGTGGGGTATTGAAAACTGTGAACTTCTACCTTTCAAGAGCTTTTTAATTAGGGACCAGTATGATTTGGGATCATTTTTTCAAAAGGAGTCTCAAAATTCATCTGCACTACGAAAAAACTGTTCACGAGCGTATTTTATCATATTATTTACTTTGTTTCTTTGTGATTCAAACCGTTGTAGGAGACATCTGTACGTTTTTACGTAATAAACTATGTAATCGATCTCTCATTCTAATTTCTCTTTTTATTTCTGAGTTAAACCAGGGTTTATCGTTTGGACTTATTCGAACTGATTTGGAGGGAATGTGTCGCTTAATCATCTCAAGATACTTATTGGTGAAAGGTTAAGCCATTGAATCTATATTATTACTTTTTATAAGATAATGTTCCCACTGAAATTGTAATATTTCTTCATTTGTTATAGTCAGCATGTTTATACATCCATACATTGCGACTATATGTACTTTTATTAATGTTTTGAACTTTAATATTGACAAGTGTAGCGTCATGGTCACTTATCGATCGGTCAATATCGATAACCTCGGAATCAATTACAGTGTTAATGTATGATGCCAGAATAGGATCTAGTAATGCTCCCAGGTGAGTTAATAACATTTGTTAACCCAAGTGTAGTCATCATTTCTTTGATTCGTCGGTTGTTTGAATCAGATATTAAATTAACATTAAAGATTGCCAGTTATAACTATATTTTCAGTATAATTCAGTGCCTGTTCAACGGAATATTCGAATTTTTCTCAGAAGGAGTTATCAGGACCTGGTGATCGATAAACACTGCACACTAATAATATCAAAATTGGGATTATCAATTCAAACATATCAATTCTCCCTCCTCAAAATTTAAATCGCTTTTTCCATCACACAAATATTATGAGATGAGTAAACGAGAACACCACCACTGAAACAACTTCTATCTTTTCTTAGTATAACATCTGAAACTGTTTATATGAATATCAGAGTTATCAATACATTGGTCTAAATGACTTTCTGTTATACATACCACAGGGAATTCCGAGGTTGTTTCTTCTAAAACTGTAACTTATTTCGAATACTTCGAATATTTAAATGAAATATAGAAAGTTCATGCTTCTGGGGTCCGGGATTCTAGTGTACATCATTATCAAGGATTATAAGTATCAGTAAAATAAGGAGGAAATGTATATTGGATATAATGGATAAGTGACATAGTTCCAAAACCTTACGAATATAAATTAAATCTCTAAAAGACTGAAAATAATAAGCCATGTACTAAGATTAAAGATTATATGGTATCTAGCACAAACAGATGCATAAGCTCGACCAGACCATAAAAGGAACCTATCGACAGTCTGTATGTATTAATCATTACTCATTATCTAGTAAATAAATATATACACATACCGACCGTCTATAAAGTAAGAAATAGAACGAGTCAGCCCCGTCAGTTGAATATTGAAGAAATGAACATACAAACAATATAAGGGATATACAAACAAGAATGAATATCAAAACAAACCAGTGTATATTTATAATACAAATGCAGATGTGAGGCATACCGAAAAGCACCTCTGTACAAAAAAACAGGCTAAAATAATTGAAACTTTTCAGATATGATAGTTGTTAAATCATGTGTACAAAATATGACTTAATTTCATTTTTCTAATTTCTAAGCTATAACAACATGTATAGAAAATGTTCGGACAGTTTTTAAGGCAATTTTTTAGTGTTTGTTGCCTGTACAAGATAAATGTTAAAATATCAAAAGATTATCAGTCCACAATGTCAGGAAATACCATGGTTGGAATTAGAATCAAAAGTGCGAAGGCCACTTCCAAATTAGCAGAAATACTACAATGAAATTAGTCAATAAAGTAAGAATTATTCGCCTCACATGCACCATAACCGAAAACCGAGACAAATATAAAAAAGGTTAGAATATTACGCATGCATTTACAAGATTTAACAAGATTTGAACGAAAAACAGACCGACGACCAAAAACCATCGACATCACTGAGGTTTTACCCATACATATATAAAATCCCCGACACAGGATAAACAGTCAAGGCTGGCATTAATGCAAAACTCGATCACTTTGAGTTTACTTATATGTTTTTTTTCTTATTTTTTTCCAGTCAATATTCATAACCTTCCGTTAAACGCTAGCGCAAAAGGTACATTAAGGAAAAGCTTACTAAAAAATTTCAAAAACGAGTGCTAATTAACTTAGTTATACTCTTCTGTGCTGATTTTCATTCGAAACTTGCAATATCTAAATTTTAGAAATTTTGGTTAAAACTAAAGGGAATATCTCATTCGTGTATGACCCTTATCAGAAAATGTTGTTATTATAGGATTAATCAATTATCTATGTATAAACTCCGGCAGCTCAGTCACAAACTGAATAAAGTCCGAAGGACTTTATGCAATTTGTTAGTGAGCTGCCGGAGTTTATACATACATAATTTCTTAAAAATTAGTGTTAATCCTTATAATTCCAACTTTGTACGTAAAAAACTGTGATCCATGTTAACGACGTCTTAATTTGCTACACTTTATTTTTGCGGAGCAGATTAATGGGCAAACGGAAATATCTAAAAATATTTCCATTTGCTATTCATGACGTTGACCAATGAAAATGAACATTACAATTACATTTGGAATTGACTTTTCTTAGATTGGAACTCTTCTCCTCAAGTGAAGGTACAGCACATTAAATTCCGGTTATCACCATAAGAATCAAACATGATGTCAAAATAAAATTTATCATATAAAAACTGTAAACAGAAATCTAAAATAACAAATTTAATTATTATCTTTTTATTTACATAATAATTTTCTTTGTTAGCGTTGCAAAATATCCCCGTCGTGGACCTCAAAATTTAACACAGAGACCCTATGTACATATTTCGTTGTTCATAGAGATCGACATGTGTTCCTGAAAAAAATATTTTTCTTAATTAATGTGCAGTTTTCTTCAAATTATCGTCCTTCCATTTAGCATTTTTATCAATTAGTACAATTTATATTTAAAGAAAATGTCGACAAACATGATTTCCATTTTGTCCAATTCCGCCCTTTATGTCACGTGGTCAGCATTTCATAACATCTCTGCTTGACCTACATCCCAAGGCGTGTAAAGAAAATGTTCGTTAGAAAATAAGGATTATAAATCAGGTATAGAATGCGTAGTGCATGTGAGTGCATGCTTACACAAATAATACGAACTGGCTGTGGCACTTGCCGCCCCTGCGCTTGAACGGTTCCGAGAACTGAGGAAATGGATTCGTAATTCCCAAGTAGCTTCAATCTCAGGGGCCGGTATTAAATTAAAACATACGAATCTGATAGACCGAGTCCCATATAGATGAATAAGGAAAACATGTATTTTTGACTTTCGTTGTTCTCCTCCTTCTGATATGGGACCCAGTATATAGGGAACACCCCTCCTGTGTCCCGATGTCATTTGTATCCCTAATTCCCGGTGTTATAAAGGGGCCATCTCAATTTCCCGAAGTTAAAAATGGCCTAAACCGGCATCACTAAAATGGTCTCGCCACCCTGTATTCATTCCCGGTGTTACAAAGGGGCTATCTCAATATCCCGAAGTTAAAAATGGCCTAACCCGGCATCACTAAAATGGTCTCGCCACCCTGTATTCAGACATTTTTTGCGAAAAAGTCCCGATCTCGAAAGATTGTATTTAAGAAACCAACTTTTGCTAATCCCTTTAAATTTCACCATCAAATCCCAATTTCCCGTGTCTAAAAACACCCATCCTGTGTCCCGATGTTATTTGTATCCCTAATTCCCGGTCTTATAAAGGGGCCATCTCGATTTCCCAAAGTTTATCTCTTATATAATAATTTTCTTTGTTAGCGTTGCAAAATATCCCCGTCGTGGACCTCAAAATTTAACACAGAGACCCTATGTACATATTTCGTCGTTCATAGAGATCGACATGTGTTCCTGGAAAAAATATTTTTCTTAATTAATGTGCAGTTTTCTTCAAATTATCGTGCTTCCATTTAGCATTTTTATCAATTAGTACAATTTATATTTAAAGAAAATGTCGACAAACATGATTTCCATTTTGTCCAATTCCACCCTTTATGTTACGTGGTCAGCATTTCATAACATCTCTGCTTGACCTACATCCCAAGGCGTGTAAAGAAAATGTTCGTTAGAAAATAAGGATTATAAATCAGGTATAGAATGCGTAGTGCATGTGAGTGCATGCTTACACAAATAATACGAACTGGCTGTGGCACTTACCGCCCCTGCGCTTGAACGGTTCCGAGAACTGAGGAAATGGATTCGTAATTCCAAGTCTCGGAGTTCCAAGTAGCTTCAATCTCAGGGGCCGGTATTAAATTAAAACATACGAATCTGATAGACCGAGTCCCATATATATGAATAAGGAAAACATGTATTTTTGACTTTCGTTGTTCTCCTCCTTCTGATATGGGACCCAGTATATAGGGAACACCCCTCCTGTGTCCCGATGTCATTTGTATCCCTAATTCCCGGTGTTATAAAGGGGCCATCTCAATTTCCCGAAGTTAAAAATGGCCTAACCCGGCATCACTAAAATGGTCTCGCCACCCTGTATTCAGACATTTTATGCGAAAAAGTCCCGATCTCGAAAGATTGTATTTAAGAAGCCAATTTTTGCTAATCCCTTTAAATTTCACCATCAAATCCCAATTTCCCTTGTCTAAAAACACCCCTCCTGTGTCCCAATGTTATTTCTTATAAAGGGGCCATCTCGATTTCCCGAAGTTAAAAATGGCCTAACCCGGTGTCACTAAAATGGTCTTGCCACCCTTTATGTAGACCGAGTCCCATATATACGTATACATATAAAGAAAATATGTATTTTGGACTTATGTTGTTCCCCTTAAGCTTCTCCTTCTTATATGGAACCCAGTATATATATATATATATATATATATATATATATATATATATATATTGTAGTTGTTACCAGCCCCTGTGGCTTCAATAATTCAAAAGCCTGATTCAAGTCTATTCGCTATTTGCATGATTTGTCAGTTGTCTAAATATATTTTCGTTTGTATTATTCTTATAATTTTCTGGTGATTATGTCCAGCATAACAATTATACCATTGGATTCAAATACTCTCCAGTGACGACAGTGTTGCACAATTATACCATTGGATTCAATACTCTAAATTGCAAGTGTTGCACAATTATACCATTTGATTGACAAATTAGATAAGGCTTAATGTAAGCCGAAATTTGTTATTAATTTTGTTTGACCATTGTAATGTTGAGTGATAACATGAGATGCGCATGTGCAGATCTACGTCACTATTTAGAGAACCAAGTGCACATTGAAAACAATGCAGAGTAGGGTGCTCAATTGGGTGGGCATGTTATCACTCAACATTACAATGGTCAAACAAAATTAATATCAAATTTCGGCTTACATTAAGCCTTATTTAATTTGTCAATTTTGTTTGACCATTACATGTTGAGTAACATGAGATTTTAGAGCCAATGTCCCTTGGTACAAATATGCCCAGAACAACCGATGCAGTGTATTAAATGACAAACAGGAAAATACTGATTGAACAACAAAAAAGTAAATTATGCTCCAATCAAACAATAATAACAAAGTACAGGTGAATGTACATTGGTTGTACTTGTCTCAAACCACCATGTAAATACAAGCTTGATTCAAGCAAAATGCATGAAAATAATGTCCTGTACAAACACTCCACATAGGATTGACGTACCGTTTAACTATCTTGAACAAAGCTCCCTATAAGATCTCTTGTACTCTACTCCATTTCTAGAATTATTCTGTATAAAATATCTCTGTACATAATTCAAACAATCTTGTACAAATACTCCATATACATATAAGACACCCTAGTATAATCTCCATAATGTCTAGTACAAATACAAATGTATCCCATATTAGATTTGTACAATCATTCCATTTATATATGATGCCTTAAATTGTGTCTAGTACATTTACTCCATAGCTTGATTGTTTCATACTTGTAACAAAATAAACCATTTAAATAAACATTTAACTGTAATCAAAACATTTACAACAACTTCAGTCATTGATCTACACAACCGCTTCGCAATATTGACATACTAAAACTGTTCTCATCCTTTCGCAAAGTTATTGGTTTTTGATAAAACCGCCTAAACGTCGATTCATTTGTCCATCCCGCTGCACTGAGTATAGTGTCAATTTTTGTTCAAGCATTAAACGCTGCTGAAGTACTTGCACCTCTTGTACTATGTGTCTTAAACTGATTGATGTCTATTCCCGACATTAATAAAACATGTTTAACCCATCTACTAATGGTACTTTTGGTAGCACGATTGAAAGGTTTAACACAAGTTATTATCAATTTCTGAGTTTTACGCAATAAAGAAGTTCTTTGTATATATTCGTTCATGACAGTAACTATACATAGAGAGTCATCTTCACTAAAAGCTGATAAAACAATAGGTTGTAAATGCACACCCGGTCTAGAAGTTTTCAACAAGTCAAAAATTTCTATGATAATTTCTGTGTCGGACACTTTAATATGATCCAATTCCATAGCATGAAGAGTTTGAATCCTCTGCCCAGTTAATAACACAAGAGGAGTAACTAATTTATACGACAATGTTCTCAATGATAACGTATTTACAAGAGCTAAAGTTATCAAGTAATCTAATACAATTTGTACATCCCACATACGTTGATATCTAGGAAAAGATGGTCTTTGATTAAAGACACCTTTAAGAAAACGTTTAACCAGGGGCAGTTGGCCTACAGTTCTGTTACTACCTAAGGACAAAAAAGATGATAACGCAGACCTGGCAGTGTTCATTGCACTATATCCCAATCCTGATTTCATAAGTTCATTCAGAAATTCAAGAATTACCAATTCATTTGCTTCAAGTATATTAGCCTGTCTTTGACAACAAAATGACACCCATCTTTTGATATACGTCCAATATTGTTTTTGTGTAGATCCTCGCCATGACGATAAAATGACTTCTGCAGTGTCTTCTGGTATTCCTGAATTTTGTAGGATTTGCCGGACAGTCTGAAAACCGCAAGAGTCATCTTTACTAACGGATGCTGAACTTCCGGACGTGATGGTTGATACAAGAGATATTTCCTTTTGGGTATTATAAATGAATCTGCCACTATTGAATGAAGTATCTCTGGGAACCAATGCTGAGTTGTCCAGAGTGGTGCAACTAATGTTATGTCTGCTTGTTCCAACTTCATCTTTTGAAGAACTTTTCCTACAAGACTAAAAGGAGGAAAAACATATGAATTAAAGTCAGTCCAAGTTATAGAAAAAGCATCAACTGCCTCCGCAAATTGATCAGGCAAATATGAAACATATCGCTGTAATTGATGATTAGCATTTGACGCGAACAAGTCAATATCATGCGGACCATATAATTCATCAATAATATTAAACACATCATCATTCAATTTCCATTCAATATCAATGTTTATCGATCTAGAAAGTCTATCTGCCTCAATATTTTGTACACCTGGTAGGTAACAAGAACTTAACCAAATAGCCCTATTCTTACACCAATTCCAAATATCTCTAGTCAGTTTGTTTAAGATGCCAATACGTCCACCCATTTTGTTAATATAATTAACAGCAACCATATTGTCAAGGCAAATTCGCACATGAATTTCCGACTTTGAGGAACAAAACCATTTTAATGCTAAAAAGGCAGCTTTCAGTTCTAAAAAGTTTATATGTTCTTTTTGTTCTTCATAAGTCCAGTAACCTTGTGTTTGCAAAATAGTGTCTGTCACAACTCCTCCCCAGCCAGTTTTAGAACTGTCTGTTTTTATTGTCATATGAGGCTCGGCCCTAATTAATGTTTTAAAACTAGTCTGAACATTGTTCACCCACCAATTCAAGTCCACTATGCTTTCATCAGAAAGAGTTCTTTTTGCCTCAAAATTACCACAATGTTGTTTTAAGAAATAATCCTTTTCTAATTCAAGGGTTTTATAAAATAAAGGTGCATATTCCACAGCAGGCTCTGCAGCTACAAACATCCCTATAATTTGTGCATACTCTCTTATTGTTATCTCCCTTCGAACCAAGAACTGTTCACAAAATTCCCGAATATGTTGAGCCTTGTCTGAAGTTAACTTAACACACATTGTTTGAGAATTTATCACAAACCCCACAAAAGTTATAGTCTGTGTAGGTTCTAGAACTGATTTTTCATTCTAAGTAAGATTGACTCACTAATAAACTGTCATCTATATACGCAACATTAGTATGCCCCATTTTTCGCAGGTGTGAAAATCCAACTTTAAGCAGTTTTGTAAACACACGTGGTGCCGAAGTTAGTCCCATTGGCAAACAAGTAAATTGGTACAATGTATCATCCCAATAAAATCTCAGAAACCTCCTATCAGCTTCATGAATTTTAACAGAATAATACGCCTCTTTAAGGTCAACTGAAGCAAACCAACAATTTTTAGATACAGATGTTAAAGCAGTTTTAAAAGTTTCCATTTTGAAATGATGATGCTCAATTTCATTGTTCAGTTGTTTTAAATTTAAAATTACTCTATAAGATCCATCTTTTTTAGGCTTGGTGGATATGTTTGAAATGTATTGATTGTTTGACTCACTAACTGCCTCAATGATGTGTTTTTGTAAAAACTTGTTTATTTCACATTGTACTATTTCCTTTTCTTCCGTATTAAATTGAATTTGTTTTGGAATAGTTTTTTGCACTGGTAAGTCCTCAAACTCAATACGGTACCCATTGACAACCTCTAAAACCCATTTATCTGAGGCTAATAATTCCCATTTTTTTGCAAATTTTGAAATTTCTCCACCAACAAAGGTTTCTGGCTTATTCAAAAGTTCACTTATATCAATGTTGTCTTTTAAAGTATCTAGATCCGTACTTACATTTACATTATCAGGAGTAAGCAATTTTATTGATCTGTTGGTTGTCTTTTCTTGAACTTTGACTTGTAACGTTGGCCTTTGTCTAAAAAAGAGTCTTCACTATCGGCCTTCTTATCTCGTCTGGTATGAACGCTTGGTTGGTTAAATGTTTTAGTTTTGTCTCTTTTGAATGTTCCTGAATGTCGTTTAACTACTTTCCCAAATCCTTTGGGAAAACCTGTTCCATACTTTTTGCCGATGCGGTTACCCATATTAAATTCAGCATCCAATTTACTTAATTTGTCTTTCACGTCATCTACGAAGAGCATATCAGTCACAGGGGTCTCATCATTACACAATTCCTTGTATTTGTCCTTTATGTCTGGTTTTAAGAAAGATCTACGTCTATAAGTGATATCTGTGAACGTAACTTGTAACAGCTGAAATGTGTCTCTGCGCAAATTAGCACCTTCCTTAACTTTTGCTTTAGACAACCCTTCTTGTTTATTAGTAGCGTCTAATAACATGTCCAGCATATAAAGTAGAGGACAAAAGGCTTTCCCAAGTAGGTTTTGAATGCGTTGCATTTTAACGTCAGCATCTTTATTTTGACGGCTAATTTGTTTCCATACTCCAGGATTGACTCTTGGTACCTTTAAGCTGCTGACATTAGCAGGTTTTGAGTATTTCTTGGACAATTCTTTTGTTTTCATTTCATTGGACTTTTGTCTGAGACTCTGATTTACTATGTCTGCCAAAGTGTCATTGATTTTGGGACCACATTTGTCCGAATCTATGAAATCTCTCATTAAGTCCAGGACATTTGTATTGTCAATTGTGTCTTGATCATCATTGTGTTTATCATTTTATTTGTCTTCGTCGTCACTTCCTACTTCAAACTCGTTTTCTGATATGTCAGAATAATTGTTGTTGTCACTGTCTGAATCTGATATTGCGTGAATGTTGTCATTAGACCTGCCGAATAATTCGTCCAATTTTAATTCATGATCGGCATCGGAGTCGACAACAAAGTTCAAATTTTCATCTTTTTTCCTTTTCTTGATGGTGACAGTTTCAGAAGGTACTGTAACAGTTCTTTTGCGATTGCTAACAACTCTGTTTTCACCTGTCATTTGATTTTGAAGCATATTTTACATTAGTAATTGATTCTGTATCAACAGATTATAAATATCCGGAACTGCACTTCCGCTTTCCGGTCTTGCTTCGTTAGCGCCACCTATAATGTTTCTCTCATTATGCAACAGCTGACCCTGTCGATTATTAGACGAAGCTCCGCCCTCTTGTTCTTGAAACTCTTGGAGGCTGATATTTTGGATTAAAGCACCATTATCAAACACCAAAGGGTCTGTCCTAAAATTACTAGAGCTTGTTTCATCATTAGTCAAGCTGATCTGAACAGAGTTAACACCACTACTGTCCTTTTCCCGATTACTTTCTAAAAATCGGTCGGCCATGACAGTGTCAACAAAAGTAACACGAGAGTCAATATGACCTATTTATAAAATCGTTTTGAACCACCCAGAGAGTCATTGTTCTAATTTATAAGTGGACAACAAACAACATAGCTGTATAAAGTGTCACTATAAATATTCAAAATCACTAAATCCACACTAATATTGAAACTAAACGAAAAAACAGTAGAGCACAAATTTGTGTTGGCAATTTGATAAAGATCTGTATACGCAGTGACGTAGATCTGCACATGCGCATCTCATGTAACGCAACATGTAATGGTCAAACAAAATTCAATACTCTCAATTGCAAGTGTTGCACATGATTTACGAACCATTTGATTTTCAAAGGGCCTGACCACTTTAGCACCTTGGTTGAAAAAAGTAGTCTAGCCCTCACTCTGTTCAATAGGAAATGGTGCTCAACAAATTTTCCTAGCATAGTATACTGTGGATGTTCTTTTATTCGTGGCCATCAATTTTCGTGGTTTTCAGAGAATTCACTATTTCGTTGGTACTTAAATTCGTGGTTTCGAATTCTATGCATTACAACTCTATGAGAAAAATGCCTTTCGTTGGGATCTTAATTTCGTGGTTTTAGCGAACCACGAAATCCACGAAAATTGGAACCCAACGAACAATAGTACTTTCACAGTATTTCGGGAAAAAAGAAAATTGGTTCTTAAAGCGGGCCAATAAAATTTCCCGTCTTGGGTGAAAATGAATCCGAGTCTGTTCCCCCACTTTCCCAGTTGTCCAGGGTCCATCATGTCCATTCGCACACGTCCATTTATCGATAAAAGTTGATGGTATTTTATCATGTTTATGTTCACTATATGTTGAAGGTCATGAAAAAGGTCGTAATTATATTATAATTTTTATTATATCTTCTTTTATTGTTTTTACCTTTCTATGTCTCAAAATGTCCTTTGTATAACATTCGATTCGATTATTCACTTTGGTGGGTGTCCTACCACATTATGTGGCAAATAAAATTTCCCGTCTTGGGTGATAATGAATCCGGATCCGTTTGCCCACAATCAGGTTCGCCTTTCTGGCTAAGTATTTGGTAAGGTGCCACTTTTGTATGTGCCACAAAAATTCTAATTTTTTCATGCCTTACCTCAGTGTCCTATGTCTCCAAATCATGTTACCATTGGATTCAGTATATGATACAGAGATAGCGTACACAATTTGATAATGTACAGTGAAATACTTAAAAAGTTATAGGAATTTAAATAGTAAAATTAGGTGTTTTTTTATGTTCAAAACGGGACAGCCAAAAAGTACCAAACTTATAATTCTGCCAGTGTCAATTCTTTGAAGATAACACTAATGATGGTAATTTTAAGAGTTAAAATGATACTTATAGAATGGTTTTAGCTTTAAAATGAGTAGAAAGTAGAACATTAAAAGGATAAAAATCATGTTTGAAATTGGCCATGTTGGACGTAACTTTGTCTGTCCTGAATTCATGTGAAATGTAAGTTTCATGGTGATGACATATATGTTACCACAGTGGAATAGCAAGACTGTTTGAAGAAGCGTTTAGGTCGTAATTAGCCATGATTGATCATAAATGAACTCAAACAGGCTATCTTCTTTGAAACAATTTAATTTGAAATTTATCTAGGAAATATCTGTCCTACTGTTACGTCCGAATATTGCAATGATTTTTTTCAATTTTTGAAAAGATGAAACAATTTTTCTGTTGAGAACTAGAATATACATGACAAGATTGCCACTCTAGTTCAACTGCCACAAAAAAACATAGTGGCTGTTTAAAGTAATAAGAAGAAAATAGCATAAAACCCTGTGTCTGTCCAACATAGACAGGCATGTTACGTCCAACATATTTGTCCAATGTTACGTCAGTAC